>WBNM01034931.1:398946-412564 GCA_013399055.1 Ramphastos sulfuratus | reverse complement strand
CATCTTTATGGCCCTCCTCTGGACTCGCTCCCACAGTTCCATGTCCTTTTTGTGTTGGGGGCTCCAGAACTGTACACAGTACTCCAGGTGGGGTCTAACGACAGCAAAGGACACGGTTGCTGTCTGGGATGTGTGCACACACTGCCAGCTCATGCTGAGCTTTTCATCTCATGTTGAGTTTTTCATCAACCAAGACCCCCAGGATTTTTTTCCTCAGGGCTGCTCTCCAGCCACTCACCACCCAGCCTGTATTTGTGCTTGGGATTGCGCTGACCCAGGTGCAGGACCTTACACTTGGCCTTGTTAAATTTCATGAGGTTGGCCTGGGCCCACCTCTCCAGCCACCTCTCCACATCCCTGTGGATGGCATTACGAAAGTAAGCGTTACCATGCCAGGTAGATCTTGGAGTTAAACAGTTGTATGTAACTCTGGGTAGTTTGCAGGAGACAGGATGATGTCAGGAAGTTGTGTCTTGTAGGTTAATGGCAGTGTGGTTAGATTGCTCAGTTTCAATATGTTGGTGAATATTTTGATGATTTTGCCACCCATGAGTCCAGAACAGTTGTGTGAGACTCCTGATAAACAATGCTTTGAGCTGAGATAAAACTAAAGTAATGAGTCCACTGATGGACTACTTTGGTCTCAGAAGCCCCAGGGGCTGTTTGTAGTCACTGCCTGGAGTGGTGCCTCATTTGAATATTTAAAAACTAAGAATGCTTTCCTAGTATGAAAAATCTTCACACACAACCTTGAATTTTATGCCTCCCATTCACTGATGGAAGTTTTCCATTAGCTTCCACTCTGTCTCCTTGACATGACTTGTGGTCACAATCTTTTTTCATGCTCCTCCACTTACCATCTTTTCCATTACAGAAATGCACTCTGCACAAGAATGTCAGATGCTCTCGAAGATTACAAGTATTTAACAGCCACACCCAACTCTGCATCAGTCCTTAAAGAGAAAAGAAACAAAATGCATGGATGATACATTGGCTCAGTAGTGTGATTAGCAAATTTCCAGTTGAATTCAGCAGGGCAGAACTGCCTTCAAAATGTCACTAGCTGTAGTCACCAGCAATTCTGAAATAGTAACGGACTGGGTTAAAAGGAACCCNTAGACATCACCACTGTTTCCTTTTCACAGCCTATAATATATTTTTCTCTATTAAAATATTCCAATTAGCTCAAACCAGCACAGTAGAGAAATTCTTGCTAATGTCCAATCTACTCTTCACTACTTTAAAACCATTGTCCTTTGTGCTATAGCTATATGCCCTTGTAAACAGCCTCTCTCCAGCTTTCCTGTAGGCCCCTTTCAGATACTGGAAGGCTGCTATAAGATGTCCCAAGAGCCATCTCTTCTCCAAACTGAAGCCCAACTCTCTCAGCCTATCTTTACAGCAGAGGTGCTCCAGCCTTCTGATCATTTTTGTGGACCTCCTTTGTCCCTCTCCATCAGGTCCATGTCCTTCTTGTGTTGACAACCCCAGATCTGGACACAGTACTCCAGATGAGGTCTCACAAGAGCAGGATAGAGGGGCAGAATCACAGCTTTCGGTCTCTTGGTCAAAATAAGCTTAACATGGATCCTGTTGCATTAATTTCTGTTGACAAACCTAACCTTTCAAAGGAATTTTCTTCTTATCTTTTAATTACTGTCCCAACTAAATTCAGCTTTCCTAAAACAATCTGAGAATTAAATGATTTTCCTGTCCATGCACATTTGTAATTTTTGTACTGCTCTTTTTTGATAGTACATTGTTTTATTCTTTCAGGGTTTTTTTTTTTTTCTTTTAAAGAACAAGAAAAGAAAAACCTGTCACAAAAGTGAAATTTTTTTTATTGCATTTCATTTTAAGTCGTCTTTTTAAAGATCTGTCATTTATACAATGACAAGAAAACTTTCTAAATTAGAACTAATTTATGAATTCCTTCTTTTTGGCATAATGTCACTTTGCAAGTTAAAATGATAATGACTGGAAGGATCAAATATGTTTATCTAAAAAAGGAAGAGGGGTTTTAAGGTTTGCTCTCATTAGAAATCTTTGCAAACTCTATGCACAGCAGGCATCATAGATTTTTTTTTTTTTTTTTTGAGCGCAAAAATCCTTTAGGATAGGAATAAGCCATAGCTGAGAAAGGTAAAGTTTGATGACAACTCAGAATCCCTTTGTCTAACAACTACAAATGGGTGAAATACCTGTTTTCTACTTATGTAATTGTAAGAATGAAATTTTATTTTGTTGATAAAACAACTCTTCAGAGCATTTCATATACATGAGTGGATTCTTCTCACTCACCCTTCCATTCATGTGCAATCTTTGTATTGCTCAAATATCCACAAAACAGTGTGGTAGCTGCCATTCTGCATGATGAGAGGTTACAACACCAAGATGCAAAACTGAGTCTTTCCAACCAGTCAAGTAAAACTATATAACAGAGTGATTTAGGGATATGTGTCAGAATGTCTTACAGTGGAACTTCAGTACACTGGAATCTTTCTGACCTCTGTCTTCTTACAAGGATTGCTATGCTAAGGAAAAAAAACCTAAGCTGTAGCAAATGAAGTAGAATTAATACCATTGTGCTCACAATATGCCCTCTGCCTGCAGGGAATGTTGTCGACTGATCTAATAATACCATCCTCACACCACTGTAAAATGCATCCATATGTTTCTTATCAAGATCACTGGTGGCACAAGTCCTTGATCCAGGCAAGTAATAGTCTTTAAAGCTCTACAGAAGAAAAGTTTCATTTGGTGCTGTTGGTGTGTCCTGTACTATTGCTTCCTCTTACACTGCTGAATTTCTTGTTATTGCCAGTAGTGTTGGAATTTCAGCATCTGTTCTCTCTTCCAAGAGGTCAGTTTTAATTTTTATCCAATGTTTTAATCTCTTATGATGTGCTCTTCACCAATGAAGTGTTTAAAAGCAGTACAAAGAAGGTATTATTCAATAGTATAACAAGGAAGAACTGTTCTCCTCACTCATTTTCTTTCTGTGAAAGCGTAAGTATTTTGAAAGCAAGTACTCAAAAATAATTATGAAAATTTCTTTTAGTACTCAGTTATGAAATAATTGTTTTAATGCTACAAAAATGTCATAGAAGATTCTCTAATGCGTTGTCTAGGCACACTGGATTCAGTACAGAATTCAGATTGCAAGTGAATAAGGAACTAATTTCCACTTAATATAGACATTGAATGGGCTTGTAGTTTCACCTTGACCTCCTTTCAACTATATCTTTCACACTAGAAAATCCTTCTAATACCTGATGCAAGAGCATATATAAAGATTAGAAACAAAAAATATAAATAAGATAAAGATTCAGTCTACATTGTTTACATTTAAATCACTCTTCTGTTTTTCTCCTTTGAGATTCTGAAGACCTCCAGGGTTCTCCTTTGATATCAGGTTCAGCTGAAAGGGATCTCACAGCTAGTGGTGGTCTCTGAGTATTTCTTATTCTCAGAAAACTTCTACTGTCACGTTCTCATTGCACTTCTTTCATTGACTAAACAGAGCTTTTGAGGATCATTTATTTCAGATGTGCTCTTTAAAAAAATATTGAGAAATAGTATCTTATTCGCAAACAAACATGCTTTGTCTGTTTGGCTCTAGAATAATTGAGGGTTTTTTCAGCCTCTATAGGCAAAATTTCCAATGTATTTCAAGTGTGATATGCAACAAAAGCTGTTATTTATGTGCTATACTCATACTGATACTACTGAAGCATAAAATTCAGTATCCATTTTATACTCAGTGCCTTGAAGATGAACACATAAATAGGAAGACTACAATGAGATTGTGCCTGTGAGCTGCTATATGAAACTTCAAATCATCAATGAAATATGAGAAGTGAGCACAAGGACAGGTGTGGCAGCTGGCTGGCATGAAAAAGTAAGTTTCATTTCTTTCACATATTTGAAGCACAAGAAGATGGGAGTGTCTGTGATCAACACCATAGCCTTTTCAAAGACAGGAAGTGATCCCAAGATATCTGGATGCTATCCAGATTTCTTTGGAAGTGATGTAATATGAGGATAATCAAAATCAAATCTCTGGGTAAAGATTTAATGATAATTTTTATTCTGAGATCAGAGATCTCTCTGATCACTGTACATTAGCTGTGTCCCATTTATAGGACCATGTCACAGTATCACAGTATCAGCAAGGTTGGAAGAGACCTCAAAGATCATCAAGTCCAACCCATTACCACAGACCTCAAGACTAGACCATGGCACCAAGTGCCATGTCCAAAACTGCCTTGAACACCTCCAGGGACGGTGACTCCACCACCTCCCTGGGCAGCCCATTCCAGTGGGGAATGACTCTGACTCGCAAGCTTTATTTCAACTTCTTTTATTTCAAAGATAATCTGAGAAATGTTGAGATGCACTGAGGTGCATGGTACTAAGAATCCACGATGTTTATACAACATATCCAGGAAACTTTTCATGAAACAGAGAGGCTGTGAAAAAAAATATTAAAAAAATATTTCTGAACTAAACTGTGACACTCAATTATCAGTAGATGTGGGTAAAGATGCCACTGAAATTTTGTACTTAACCATCTGCAAATACCTTAAATAGTTTTAAGGGGCAGCTTTTTTTTTTTTTTAATTAAATCAAGTGATACAACTTACACTAACTATAACAGAGATAAATTTTGATTAATCTTTTCTATTCAGTTTTAGAATTTATTGAAGTAGGTAGCAACATGACACATAGGACTGTGAAAATTCAGTTCCAGCTCCACTTTGAGAATTGAATCCTATTCCCTTTCCTTTCTGCCTCTCTCCATACAGAGAAAGTTCTAGCATGATTTAAGAGGTAGTTACAAGGATTACAACAGGGTGCAAGAAGAATTTTCTTATGGTTATTTCTATTTCTTTACTCTTAAGAAGGAAATGTGGTAGAAAAGTGATGACACTGCTCTAGAAATATTATCTTGTATTTTTTTTCTAATTTTCAAGAGGGAGGAAGAATAGGTCTGAAGTTGTGAACAGTTCTTTCTTGTTACAAGAATTTTCTTTATATTTGTTATATTTCATTAATAGAAAGTGCAGTATCTGACTACAAGTGACCACAGAAAAAAGGTTTTACCTGAAGGCATAACTGTACATCGCGTAGTGAGAATGTTGATTTACTACCATGATGTCAAGGTGGAATTGCACTGATGTCTGAGGAAATGTTTTGGGCAGACTTTTTTCTTTAGATACATGAATGCATTTTTCAGTGAAAGCTTATAACCAGTGATTTTATTTTGAATGCAATCCTTTTATATTTAGTGTAATCCTTTTATTTTGAATGCAGTTAAAAATAGTAGTTTTGGAATCTTCTGTCCCCACTTTGTACTATCGCTACTGCATTTTAACATTGCCATGTTGATGTATGGTAATATTGACCACTTAACAAGTTTTACATCTTCTGTTTGAGCTGTCTATTTATCTTGGCAAATATTTGAGCATGGACACCAATCAGGGTGGCTCTGGATATTATTTTAGTAAGAATTTTTCAAGTTTAGTGGATACAGTTATAGTAATTCCAGTAGAACTTCTTGAATCACCCAGCTGGTTAAAGGTTAAAAAGCCTTAGACAAGCTGCCAAACCCTGGTGCTTAACAGCAGAAGTGTTGAAGATTCTTCTGATCCTTTTTGTTTTTAAAGAAATATAATTTAGCAAAAGTCTGTCATAGCCTTGAAGGTATGTGCAGACAGAAGGTAGTTAGCAAATAGAATTACGGGCAGAAAGGGTTTAATCCCCACAACCCTTATATAGAACATCTGCTTGAATTACAGGCCACACATAAATTGTGTGTGTGCTCTTGGGTTTTGTTACAGATCCTTCCCCTCCGCTCTCTGCTCCCTACATCTTATATGATACAAAAACAACGACAACAAAAAGCTAATTAGTACTTCCAGCCCTCCTCCCCCTGCCATTGGTGAAACTTGATATGTTTGCAAAAAAATAATTACAACATTCCATTCATAAATCTTTAGCACTGTCAGCATTATACTGATGGAATTATGATGTCCTGGTACAAATTGTCTGACCTGCTTTATGTTCCCCAGCACATAATTAAGGTGGCGGTGTGTTAAGGGAAGTAATTTTGTTCAAAGCTTTGGCACCAGCCGTGCAATCTCTTTTGCTCATATTACCAACAGTTACCAGTCAATGTAAGGGACTGCACCATGTTTGACTCTGAGACTAGGCATATTCTTGTAGCTCTGAGCTTGAGACTTTGAACAACACATGCAAAATTAATGTTTTGTGCAGTGACTTTGTCAGTATTTGGATCTTACTCTCCTGAGTATTTGAGTGAGCAAATAAATTAATGAATGATGGCAAGAAAAGCTTAAAATGAGGATTCTTTTCACAGATATTTTGAAACATAGCTCATTTTCTTTCTTTTTTTTTTTTTTTGTAATCTTTGTTCTTTGAAGATAGAAGTTTTAAGAGTCTCTAACAGGCTTTTGAAACTCTGTTAGCAAATTAGATGTTATCATCAGAGTACACCTTCTACATAGTGATCGTAGGGGACCATAGTAGCATACACTACTAGAAAAAATATCACTGGCAATATAGGATACTGACCCCACAGACAACTGAGATGTGCCTCACTGAAGTTCCTCAGTAATCACATGACATTGAGAAGTACAGTTTATCTTAACAATTCAGTCACACAAATGTCATTTGCAGTCATGGATGAGGTCTTCCAAGCCTGTTGGCTATAAGTCTGAGCCTTTCTCATGTGTTCTTCTGTGACTTCCAGGTGCAACTAGTATTTGCAAAATAATCTTGAATATTAGGTTGTAGGATTTGGTTGGACATTAAAAAAAGTAAATAAAACATGTGATTGCTAACAAGGTAAATGTGACTAAATGTATTTTCTCTGTCTCTGTGAAGCTTGATGTGAGGTTTGGATGGATGACAGAAAAATTGCTACTGTTACTTCAATTTAGAAGCACCTTGTACCCTGAAAAGTGTGAAACTGCCTCTTGACTTCATGAGCTTCAGATGATACCTATAATGAGTATCTCATTTTGTTTGTTCAGCAGAAAAAAAAATATTTAGTTTCTCTTTTTTGACATGTCAAAGGAAGTGATATTGATGATGATTGATTGTGGAATCAGCAAAGGATTACTAAGAGCATTGGTAAGGCGTTGATTAAGGGCAAGGAGGCTCATGAAGGGCCTGGAGCATATGACCTATGAGAAGCATCTGAGGGGGCTGTGGTTGTTCAGTCTGGAGAAGAGGAAGCTAAGGGGAGACCTCATTACTCTCTACAGCTATCTGAAGGGAGGTTGGAGTGAGAAGGGGACCAACCTCTTCTCCTTGGTGTCAAGCGACAGGACTAGAGGAAATGGTTTCAAGCTGCACCAGTTGAGGTTCAGGCTGGATGCTAGGAGGCAATTCTTCACAGAGAGAGTTATCAGACATTGGGATCATCTGCCCAGGGCAGATGAAGTCACCATCCCTGGAGGTGTTCAAGCAGCGTGTGGACCTGGCATTTAGGGACATGGCTTAGTGCTGACCCTTTAGTGCTGGGTCGGAGGTTGGAGTGGGTGATCTTTGAAGTCTTTTCCAAATTGATGTTTTCTGTGATTCTGTGAAGGGTGATTATATACTGCAGTAGTTTATTCCTTTAAAAATCCCAACTCTTTGGACTTGAAATTTGCATAGTATTACATAGGTTAAAACTTTTGAACAACAACAAATTCCATTTCTGTTTATAATCAAAATTATGTGCACTCTGATTTCTACTATAGTTAGCACATGGCATAATACTCACAGTTGTCAAAACCATGAAATAGTCAGTTATGTGTCTGTGTCTAGAAGCATATGCTCATATATGAGTGTGGCTAAAACTTTCCTCTTAAAGTCAGGAGAACATTTAATCCAAGCTTAGGTTTAAATTGCTTTTCAGATAGTTACATGGCCTAAGTGCATAATCTCCTATGCCACCATGTATACGGAGTCTGACATTTTAAAAAGACACTCTTCAAAGGTTTCAGTAAAGCTTGTAATATGTGTTTTGATATCTTTGGAACTTCAACACATTCAAAGGATTAATAGCCAAAAAAAATACACATTTTAAAGCAGTTACCCTGGTACAATACTGGCCTCTCTGCTCTGTTCTCTAAATGAGAACACACTAAAAGACATAGAGAAGACCACAGAGGTTCCTTGAAACTGGTATTAATTTCTGTTGATCTGAATGGTACAGACATTTCCTTTCAGCATGCTTTTCTACTGTCGATCCAGAACTATGGCTAAGGTTCCCAAGCAAATCACACATCTAAACATGTAGAAATGATTTATTAAGAATTCTGAATTGTAATCATTTTATACTAATGTCAACCTCTTTTTTTTTTAAGTCTGCTGCTTCTGAGGTATACAAAATATGTCTTGTGAGGCCAAATTAGCTGTTACTATTTCCTGTGAAATATTAATTGGTGGATAATTCCTATGCAAATACACCAGCAATCATTAATTGCATTGCAGTGGCTTGGCTGTTTATAGCCTGGAAATCAAAGCATTAGGTGTATGTAAATATATTGACTATAGTGGGAAATGGAAAGACACTGCTTAGTAATAAAAGCTTAGTCAATTAGCAGAATGTTACTTATCCTCTTTCTTTATAAACACCATAGGGTCTCCTAAACATTCATAGGGTTGATGTTGACTAAGCAGTTGGTTGTCTTTCAAATTACAGCAAGCCTTATACTTAAAATTATGATTTGAAATAAAATAGAACAAAAATTTAACCAAGTGTAAGAAGGTCTATGGCTAAGCTATTTGAAAACATAAAAGAAAGGAAAGAAAAATCAGGGTAACATTTGATTCTAAACAAAGAAGTTTCAGAGTGGCTGAAACTATTTGACAAATAATCTGAGTAGAAACAAAGCTGACAAAAATATTTCAACACAATGTTGAAATGCTTCATTCTCAAAATGTCAAAATTAACTGTTTTGACATTTTGAAATGGTTTGGGTTTGTGCATTGTAATGGAAGCAAAGAAGAAAAAAGGCTAAGTTCACGATGCTACTTCAGAGCTGTGTTGTCTTACCAAATAAATGCCAAGCTCAAGCACATCTCAGCCTTCCAAGACAGTGCCCTCACCCTTCCACAAAAAAAAGGTGTACTCCAATTCTCATCTTCTTGATGATGATCTACTTGGCATGGCTAACTTATATATTACTGAGAAAAAGCCTGACTTTCATCTGTGCGCTGAATCATGTAGAGACAACTTTAACCAAGGACTCTGATGTCTCAAAGAAGTGTATTACCCCACTGCATCTGCCACTTTGGGCTAAAACATCCTTCTTCTCCTTTGCATGGAGTATGTTATTTCCCAGGAGTGGAATTCATAAGATGCATTTGCATAATAATCATTGAGTATCTATTTTTTTTCCCTTTCTTTTTCTTAGTTTCCCCAAATTAAACTCTGTATGTTAAGAATTTTTATGATTTGTTTCACTTCTGTGGTTTTTAACTAGTCATTTGACAGTGGGGGGAAAAAAAATCTCACATTCCTTCTCCAGCTGTTTAGATCTTCCAAAATAGCAATGTAACAAGGTTATGTGTTTGGACTGGTGGAAGCTGTGTGAATGTGTTGAGGATCAGAACCTATCTTTGCATCTGTTAAGTTGCCCTCTCAACAGGTGTAAATCAGCATACTTCCTGTCAGTCAGGTGTGTTGGTTTATACTAAGTAAGGGATTGACTCATATTTTAACTTCTGTATTAGGTAAATTACAAATAGTTGTGCCAATGGGTTTGCTTTTTCTCAATTAATTTTAGTGAGTGAGTCCTTACATGCTGCTATGCACCTGCTTATCAAAAGACACACATCTAGTTTTACTGACTCAAATTACATATTCATAAACATAAGGTAATTAATGCTCTAAGTTTCTGGAAAGCTGAGATCTAGAATTTTAAGTGGCACATTTTGAGAAACAGTAATATCTACACTATGTATCATGTGTGTGATTTTGTGTATGTACAAGTATCTATTGTTAAAATGCATCATTTCTATCCTTTTCTTTCTGCCTCACAATTGAACAACACAGAGTAAAGCAAACTGGCCCTAAAGAAATTACATTAGTCTCCATCCAAACAGTAGTATAACCCTTTCATATCATTAGTTCCTGTGGGTATAAGGGAAGAGCTGCAAGAGTCTTATTTAAGTTTTTTCAAAGTATCAACTGCATAACTGAAGATAGTGTGTGAAAATTGCTGCAGATCAATATTGTATGGACTTAATTAAAACTGAGAAATATGCATATGTAACAGATTATTTCATAATATTGTCAGTCTGCCACGTCCTTGCATTCTGTTTTCAAAAAGCTCCCCCATTGCAAATCACATTACTGAGATGCTTTCATGAAAACAAGAAGTGTGCATATTTATTTTCTGAAATGTTCTTCAAGAGTTTCATAAGGTTACATCATAAAATGCTATACTGTGCCCTTTGCCTTTTCTTATCATTTCCATCTGCTGAAAAAAAAAAATAAATCTGTGTGAAACGACTAAATCAGAATAAACGTGAGGGGGTTGGAACTAGATGATCCTTGAGGTCTCCTTCCAACCTTACCATTCTATGATTCTGTGATACATAAGATCCTGAAGAGCAAGCCTAATCACATATATTGCTAGAGAGTCCTAAATCCTCTTGTTTTCAACCCCATTGATGATAGCGATATATACATACCCAATTAAGGTTTAAATGTATGTCATGGTTCAGATTAAGATAAAAATAGGCTTTTCTGAGTCAGGACTTTTTAACTGTTCTTCCAAAATCCAATAGAGTCAGAGCACTTTGGATCACTTTCACTGTGCTTAAAGGTCAGGCCTTTAAATGTGTTTAGGGAAAAACTTTTTTTTTTACTCAGCCAAAAGCATATAATATGCCAGACCTTTTCATAGTCCTGTTGAATTATGTCCCAGTACAAGGTTATACAATTAAAGCACATGCTCTGGTCTATTGCTGTAAAACAAACAGCGAGTCGCATTTAGGAGCATGAAGGTGTGAGTTAGTATCTCCCAGGACTGTCATAGGAATTGAATTAAGCCCTTTTCATACATCAGTAGCTGTGTCTTTTAAACCTAGATGGTCTTGTAATTTTGGGGAGTCACCCTCTGTAAATCCAGTGAATAAGTTCATTTTCTCAGTAGGATATGTACCTATACATCCAGGAATGTATATTGTGGATCACACATTTTTCTTAAGCTATAGTTAATTCCTGGCAGCATACATCTAAAAATATTAAAGAGTGATCAGTCTAATGAAAACAAAGGGGGAACTCCAGCTGATCCCAGCTTGAAGTCCTTTGCTGGTATATTTATAATATCCATATGTTTTAACAGAAATTGAGTGATTTATACAGAAAATTATTTCCTAGTTTCTCCTGTTTGACTCAGCACATTTATGCATAAGAAGTTAATTTACATTCTTAAGTTTGCACACACAGAAATATGTTTTTATATATAAAATGACTTTTTAAGTAACTAAGTCAAACCTATAGTTCTAGTACGAACCTCTATTCAACTCATTTTTGTAGTAATTTTAAATATTAAGTATAAAAATATGAGCCAATTATAAGATTTTTATGAGATACGATTCCTAGGGAAAGTACTAATTTATATTGCTCTTGTTTTTCACTAATGAATTGGTTGTTATTTTCAGTGAGTTTTCTGAAAAACTTCTTTTATCTGCTTCAAGAAATAGCATGATTGAAATCATCAGTACTGTGGATATTAGTATGTATCTAGAGGAGCACAATATTACATTCATAGTATCTCATCTGCTTCCGTGCAGAGCTCAGTGTGTAAGATACTTTTAGTTTCTTTTGGAGTAAAAGAAAGGTGTATCAGCCAAAGAATTTACTGTACTAAATCAAACAGTAGTCAGAACTGTAAGTTTGTGGATGTTTCTTCCTTCAAAATATAATATAAAATAAATATTTAGGTTTGATTCTAGAGACTGTATTGCACTGCATAATATGCATGAGAAAGATATAATTGATTTCATTAAAGTGCTTTTTATTTCATATCTGACTAGTTATTGCTGGCTCTTACAGAGCTACAAAGCCTGCTAAGACCTGTGAAAAAATTCCTATCAACTTCAGGCCAAAGCTTACATTGGCAACAAGTAGCTGGTCACATGCCACTAGCAGTAATGGTCACACAGAGGAAATTTTAGACTTTATTTCAGTCAGATGTATTGGGGTTGGTGTGAGACAATGTCATATTCGTTGTTCGATATAAGATGGATTGTGTGTGGAAAAGACAGAACCAGGCCTCAGTTGCAGCTTTGATATAGATGTGCCTTGAAAAATACAAATGTCTTGATGCCCAGGACTTGCCTTGGCATCCAGTTCTATGTTATTTGAGGGGTGGCTTTTTAATTCTGTTTTCCGTCAATATTTGTGCGCTGTCTGTTACTGGCTATTGCCAGCTGATTTATGAAAGCTGAATTCAGCCAAGCGAGTGCAAGCAGCATGCTGTGAAAAAACTGTCCATGATTACTCTCATCAGTCTCTGGGCCAGTCCTTACTTGCATGCAATTGTGAGGGCAGAGTTATTGTGAGCTGGGGGCACTTAGACTACTATTTGCAGGGCACTGGGTTGTGAGTCTGTTCCACCTGGTTTGATTCCAGTGTCATCCAACGTGTCCATAGCAGATCGCTTTGGTAACTGTGAGCTCCTCCTCATAAAACTGCAGCAGCAGTTTCCTGTCACTCAGCAGGGTTATGAAGACAAAAATCAGTTCATGAGAGTAGCATGTCTAACTTCTACTCCACTGACAATCTTAAAAATACTTCATGTGCGTAACCCAGCCTCTTCTTGCCTATTGAAGCGCACTACTAAGTTGGTGCTTAACCTTCTCTCCTTCTCTCTATGTCCAAACTTGGCAAAATTCAATAATGTTTTTATATGCTAACTCCTAACTTTAGACCATTGAACCAACACATCAACAGGAAGCAAAGATGAACAGCAGGGTAGATTTAGATTGGACATCAAGAAGAAGTTGTTTACTATGAGGGTGGTGAGGCACTGGAACAGGTTGCCCAGAGAGGTTGTGGCTACCTCACCCCTGGAGGTGTTTGAGACCAGGCTGGATGAGGCTTTGGGCAATCTTTTCTAGTGTGACATGCCCCTGCCTGTGGCATGGGGGTTGGAACTAGATCAGCCTTAAGGTCCCTTCCAAGTGAAGCCATTCTATGAAACCCATGTGCTTTCAAAGTAATAACATAGACAAAACAGGCAAGATGTTGAACTTTGCATAGGCTATTAATGTTTAACTTTAAACCATTGCAGATTAATATCTTGGGGTTTTTTTTCTACATATAGAAAAAAATCATAATTTCGCCTGTCATTGCAAAATATAAAGCATCTACAAACCTCTGAAATCTTGTGAGGCAATTCGAAAATGTTATGGGTAATCAGAAAGCTCGCTCAATGCTTGAAAGGGCTCTAAACTAGGCTGGAAGGGGGAGGGGGTTAAACACAGTAGTAGAGACAAACCAAAGGAGGCTAAGAGTGGTAAGCCAGAGACAGGGGTAAAACCAGGAGCCCAGCTGAAATGTATATGCACTAATGCACACAGTATG
>WBNM01034931.1:336907-398213 GCA_013399055.1 Ramphastos sulfuratus | reverse complement strand
CATTGGAATGGGCTGCCCAGGGAGGTGGTCCCTGAAGGTGTTCGGGACTGGATGAGGCACATAGTGCCGTGGTCCAGTTGATAGGGCTGGGCGATAGGTTGAACTGGATGATCTTGGAGGTCTCTTCCCACCTGGTTGATTCTATGATTCTGATCATTTTCTGCTGATTCCATACTCCAGAAAAACCCAACAAGTACATGCCATGTATGTGTGAGAAAATATTAGATGTAGTTCTTTGGTCCGTGATTCTGGAGACATGCAAACTAGCTAACTGGCCTGGGTCTTTCTGTCAGAAAAATTTCTAAAACTGATTCCAGTTTGCAAAGGCAAGTGCTCTCATAAGCATCTTTCAGATGCACTTTCCACACTGAAAAGTTCTGAAACGCGTAAGTAGTGCAAGTCTTGCACTGTCCCTGTCTAGCTTCAGGATTCAATATGGCATTGTCCCTAACTACGGACTCTATAGAGCTTTTGGATAAAGTTTAATCCCATTCCTCCAAGCCTCTAGCCAGGTGCAGAATTTATATACAATCTTCTGGCCTTGAGGCAGGAATGCTCCCCGGTGAGCTATCCTGACACTACAGTACATCCTGCCATGAGTTTTAACATCGCTAAAGACACTTCTTTCCCCCCAAAAGGAAATAATGACTTGCAGTAACACAGCTTTTTGTGAGAATCCAAACATGTGGCAATTTACGAGTGTCAGCAGATTTTTTTAGACTTGTATGGCAATACGTGCTGTGCGTTAGATGTTGGAATCTGACCCTTCGGCTTTGCCACAGTGGTGTCCCAGGAAAACCATGTAGTGTTACTGCTGCTCTCTTCTCTCTTTACTTTCTTTCCCTTAATGTACTACAATATAATTTACCCATAAAGATATTTGTATCTGTTCTCCCTGTAGATTGTTTTTCACAACCAGAAATCCTGCCTAAGGCCTTTTTATTTTACCGATTCATTTTTTTTGTACCTTTCATGCTTTCTTTTTATAGAGTTCATGACTGACTAAATTAGGGCTCTGAAAAATTAAGTAAGGGCAGAAAATAGTGGTCAGAAATTTGTATTTTATTTCTCCACGTCTTGTAATATAATTAGTATCTTTTGATAAGAAGACACAATTATTTTTTTTCCTACAAAAGATGAAACTCAGTTCTAAAATTCAATTTCAATACTGTGTCCTGCCTAACTGGAACTGAACGCAATATATACATTGAACGTGTCCAGAGAAGGGCAACGAGGCTGGTGAGAGGCCTCAAGCACAAGCCCTATGAGGAGAGGCTGAGGGAGCTGGGATTGTTTAGCCTGGTGAAGAGGAGGCTCAGGGGAGACCTTCTTGCTGTCTACAACTACCTGAAGGGTGGTTGTGGCCAGGAGGAGGTTGCTTTCTTCTCTCAGGCAACCAGCACCAGAACAAGAGGACACAGTCTCAAGCTGTGCCCGGGGAAGTTTAGGCTCAAGGTGAGGAGAAAGTTCTTCACTGAGAGAGTCATTCCCCACTGGAATGGGCTGCCCAGGGAGGTGGTGGAGTCACCGTCCCTGGAGGTGTTCAAGGCAGGTTTGGCCGTGGCACTTGGGGCCATGGTCTAGTCCTGAGGTCTGTGGTAATGGGTTGGACTTGATGATCTTTGAGGTCTCTTCCAACCTTGGTGATACTGTGATGTGATATATATCTCATGAAATCATGACAAGATAGTCTTTGCCTTCATCCTGGAAAAATGAAACAACAGTTTGAGGTTATTGTTATTAAGAACACTATAAATAAACCTGAGCGCACTGCTGTGTAATGTTCAAGTAGCAAATAATCTTGTTACAGACTGACTTGTCTGAAACTTGGGTTTGGTGTGTTTAGCATGTTCTGCCTCATCATTTCTGTTGGCAGCAGCCTGCAGCATGATCAAAAGGTTTTAACGACCCCAGCTTCTCCAGTTTTTATGTCATCCAAATAGATAAAGATGCTCTTTCAGGTAGCTTTCTCCCAACATTTGACTTACCTGTATATTATTATGCTCTAGTATAGCTGTAATTTGAATTTTAAGTGTCTGTGACTGAGGGAAGAAGACAAAGTTACTATTCTGTGGCTGGAAGGAACAGGTAAAAGGCAAGAGCCTTGGCTACTATCTCTACTGGATGCACAAATTAAAAAACAATCTTTTAATAGCTTTGAGATTTGTTTCTATTAATAAAATAATCTGGATTTCATTCTGAAGGTCAGTAGCAAACTATTATTACAGGGTTTGCTGTAACTGCAGAAAGGCAAGAACACGTGTTGCATCAACTGCAAGAAACAGAGAGCGCAACATACTAACTGAAGGAGTAAGAGTGGCTTTTTGAAAGTACATTTCTTCAGGCCTGTGGCATATCTAGTGACTTCTAGTTGCCTGCTAGTATCCAGATGGTTCTGTGTTGCAGACAGAAAAATGCCATTTTTAAAACAGTTGATTATTTCTTCACAATCTGAGATTTTTTTCAGAGAGGTTTTTCATCAGTTCTCTGTTGGGATAAGACTGAAAAGGCTAGGACACGTGAGAAGTGATAAAGGACAAAATTTGAAAACTAAGAAGCTTTATTTTTTCCAAATTAAATGAAACTCTTTGGCTACCATATGGAAATCTATGTGGCATAGTAATAAAACTGATGGTTTAAACCAGGTTGAAATTAGAGTGAAAACAGCTTTCCTGTTGGCATTTCAAAACATCTGTCAGGCAAGCAGGCTTTGGTGCAGTGGGGGAAAAGGGAACACCCAAAGCAACTTTAAGAAACTCTGGTCATCCCCAAAACCTTAATAGAAGACAGAAAGATTGACCACAGTGGAAAGTCTGTTCCCTCACACATGTTGCTTGGAAGTGACTGTATGTGGCTCTGCTGCCCTGGGATGATTCCCTGTGGCTGATTCTTAGACCTCACTCTGGACAATGATGAAGATCATTTTCAGTGGGAAGGAAAATATTTGGACTTTAAATGGTTCTATTTTCTTCTTCTTAAGAAGCTATAATATAGCACATACTACCTTGTAGATTCTAGTACAATCTGACTCTAACTTTTTTACAGGAAAAATACCTAAAGTTGACAGTAAGAATTTTATAAAGCCTATGGAGATGAGCTGAGTGGAGACAAAAGCAGTTTAGAGCTTAGTAGGGTCTCTAGCTTTTTGTGATTGCTCTGTGGCAATATCAGTAGCTAAAGTATATAGTGTCTTATCTTCCTTGAAGGAGGTCTGGGTCATCTGATGTTTGCCATAGGAGACTATAGTAAATGTGTCATCTTTGCATGTATAGCTATGACTATATGCCAGCAATATGAGATATGGCTGAAGCTAACTAAAATTTTAGATAAAACTTTGTAATTCCTGTGCCTTGCCTCAGAGTTCATCCAGGGACTTTGCATTTCTTGTGTGTGTAAATGCAAAGAGATGCTCTTGAATGAGCAGTCAATGACTTCAGGTTTCTGTACCAGCACTTAAAACACTGTAGACTTCAGTAAATCTGGACTAGATCACATTCTAGAGATCATATATGGAAATGCAGCTTGCTGTTTTCTTAAAGAGCAAAAGGGAGCATCAGAGTATTCTGAGCCGTGACAGAAAAACCTCTATTTACTGTTAAGTTAGGAATTCGCTGTGTAATAGTTAGGTCTATCCTATCACCATCAAGAAAGTGCTGGCACACCCCACTAAAATGACAGCTTCGTTGGCTATATCTCATTCTGGGGAGGCCACAGTGATGCCAGCAACTGGAAAGTGCATCAGAAGTTGTTTTTAAGTACTGACAAGCAATGTGTAAACATTGAGCAAATACATGAGTAATAGGAGAAAGAAATTGTCATCAGCTGTCCTCCAGGAAAATGCTTGTTGTAAAATGTGGTTAAAAGCAGAACTCTGTTTTGCTTGCTTCCTCTGTGAATACCCAGCTTTCAGAGATGCAAAGGTTATCATTTTCAAACCCACTCTCATAATATGTTCTAGTTAAGCTGCCTCAGGACTAACTCTTACAGAAAATGATGAAAAAAAGCAGTTGTACCATCCTTCGAGCAATCGCAATGCCCTTCAAGTCAATTTTTTTCTTGTGATTTTAACTCAGGTCTTGGTCAGAAGCTAATGTTTTTATTTTGCTTTGACTTCTACCATCTCTAAATCCATTCTTTAACACACACAGATTCATGAAAAGCTGGGGAGCATGTTTATTTCCCAAGTGAAGCAGCCTTACAGACATTTCTCTTTTCTTCTTAGACTGCCCTTTTCTCTTTGGAATAAAGGTGTGGGCAGTAGGCCATGCTTCAGTGTCTGGGACCATCTGCCAATGAAAACAGAAAAAAAAATTAATTATGAGTGGTGTCTTCCCATGCTAATCATTTATTGTGAAGGAGTTTTTCAGCTTGTTTATAATGGCTGTAGCCTAAGGGTGCACACTGTATAAATTGCCTGATTACAGGATACAGAACACTTCTTAATAGGCCTCAGATGATTAGGAGAGGGGAAAGAAATTAAAAAGGCCATTTCCCTTTAAGTATGCAAATGGATTGCAGAACAATAGACAAAGATATGATAGACCATGATAAAACATACCCTCTTTTATTTTACCTTAAATTATGTACTAGGCAAGTAGCATCATTACATGTGTCAGCCGAGATGTGAATTGTTTCATAATTGAAACAATGCCATCTCCAGATACTGCATGTTAGATTTCAAGATAAACTACCAGTTTTTGCGCCCTTAAGCAATTTGGGGTCTGCTGCCTAAATCCGTCTTAGCAATGGTTACATTCTGACCTTGGTTTAATTTAACTCTGCCTACTTTAGCTTCCTAGAGATGCCTATTCAATAGTAAAGACTAAATGTGTTTTTGTCACACCAGATCCTCCTCCTGACTCATAGATTATGTGTCTGCATCTCCTAAACAGCTAGTATTTTACCGCCTGTTTGAAAGTAGCTGGATGTGTTTAAACAGTTAAGTGAACAGCAGGAGCCATCTCCTAGCTGACTGTCACATTCTTACATATATATGCATTCCTTCTTTCCCGTACACTTACACATGTGAGTCAAGCATCTGCTTTTTTCCTGGGAGCTTGAATATTTGGGAAGATACAAATTCAGCTTAATAGTCAGAAACAGCTCCTAGGAAATTGAAGGGTCAGAGGAGATGGATAATACTGCCTTTGAGGATTGCTCTTCAATTACGCATAAGGCTCTTTGGTGCCTAAATCACTACAGAAGTTAGTCAGAAGCCAGTGCATAACAGCTACAACCCTTCGCGAAATCACACCTCACCCCTCTACCCCCACCCCACGGTGAAGGAAGGTTTTTACTATCTGTGGTAAAGTGCAGCAAAGGTAGCTAGCAAAAGCTCCCATGTGCTAACGGTAGGACAGTCTGAAGCAACGTTTCACTGCTCATTTGACCGAAGGTTTGGTTCTGACAGCCACGTTGTTGTGTCACCAGCAGACCCGATGCTGACAATCACCAGATGCAGGTCAAACTTTAATATATAAGCATTTGGGCTTAAGATTTTCTTTACAAGTGTGATGTGTCAAAAGCAGCAGAGGTTAGACAGCAAGTTCAGTCTGTGTTGATTTTTTTGCACAGTTAAAGATAGAATTATTCCATAATTCTGAAAGTGCAAGACCTGAACACAAAATATGAAGCTTATTCTGAAGGTGTCAGATTTGAAAAATACCTACAATTTAAATTGCCTGTGTTTTGCATATTTCTTAAAAGAGCACAGGAACAGACAGTAAGTTTGCAAGTTTAGCCAGGGAAAGCTAACAAGAGCAGGAGTGACTCAGTCATGAGAAACTCCACTACACATGACAAACAGTGATGTTTTAGTGTGTCTCTCCAAATAAATCAAAATAAAGAATCAGGAAGCAGTCCAGTCTAAATGTTTTTAGATAAATATTTTGTTTCACATATAATAAGTAAGTAAACAAGGAACCAAAAAAACCATCTTGAAGTATGTGAACTGTGTTTGTATGGTACACTTTCTGATGGTTCAGTCTTCCCTACATTCTCTCAACACATATCTTCTCAGAGGAGAAATCTATTTGCAGGTGCACCTCTCTTGTAGAGCCCAATCCTCTGATCCAAGTTCGAAGCGTTAGGTACAGGACTGTCCTTCCTCTCACTTTGAATCTTCTGATCACTGTAATAGATTTCCCTTTAGCTCCTTGCAGTGAGCAGTTATTGCCTCAGTCAGATGCAAGGCAGAAAAGAGGGGAGGGGGATGAGCAAAGAGAATTTTATGATACAGTCATCTGGGGCTTCCAAGAGCTGTAAATCAGGATTTAGAGTGATATTGTTGTTCTTTCATTTATTTCAACAAGTAACAAGGGAAACAGCACTTTGAATGTAGCACTAATGAATAAATAACACACTCATTTGGAAGCTGGAGTTGAGATCGAGAAATATATCCAGCATTTTTTGTGGCCCTGAAGTTCCATTAACATACTGGATGAGAGAGGGGAGCCATGAAGATGGATGTACGTGGTGCAAGAGTGGCCCTGCCACCTGTCCCAGCTAACAGGGAAGCAAGTGCATGATGTTCCTTCCATGTCTTTGTTAGTAGTAGTTAGGGTCCCCATGTGTTGTTAAACTATTTTCACCTAGGGAGATGTGAAAAGAAGAGGGTGTTTGAAATTGTAATTCCTTTTACTTAGCGTTCACACTTACCTGAAGCCTCAGACTTGGTTGCATCCTGTGAGGTCCTGGCCTGATGACACAAAGCATGAGGGATCACCAGTCCCACTAGGGAAGCTCTGACCACTTGTTTCAGAGCTCTGTGGCCATGTGCTTGGATTGTTTGAGGAAATTAGCATGGATAGTTCCTGGTCTAGTTGGTCGTTGACCAACAAGGCTGTCACTGCAGTAGTATGTAAACTTCCTGGATTTGATGAAACACTGCCTGGTCCCTTAAAATATCAAAGATGACCACAGAGCAAAGTATTTTAAAGCTTTCTGTTCTAATATTGCTTCTTATTTCACTGTTGCAGTTCTTGCTGAATAGCCACTTTACATGAGCTTGTGTAGAACTGCTTACAACTGTCCTATGGTTGCCTAGTAGATCCTTTCTACAGTGTTTCTGTCGTGGTTCAGTTACAGCAAGAAAAAAATATAGTTTGTTGCCTTAAACAGCACCAAGTATACTGATACTCATTACTTTTTCTAATAATTTGCAGAGTGGAGATCTGTCATATGCACCTTTTTTATCTTTAATACACCTTGCTAATAAAATCTAGGGCTGGAAGCTGTGATGAATTTTCATATTGGTTTTGAATTGGAGTACCTTCCACAAATAAGTGCTTGTTGTTCTCTATGGATGCAGGCATTTCAAGATCACTATCCTCATTCAGACATGAAAAATTATTTTTAAATGGATATGTAATAGACTATTAATTTTTATAAAATGGAATATTTGCAGTTAGCATCAACAAATACATTTCATTTCATTTGATGTTTGTGTTTTCACTTGTTCTTAACTATTAGATAGATGAAAAGCTTTGAATCCAGTTTGAAATATGGTATTATATATCCTGCATCAGGAATCTTTGAAATAGTGTGTGTGGGTGTTTATGACATTTTTGAAGATTGATGATTGACAGTCACTCCCATAAAAAGTAGTAATATGAAGAATCACTTGTTCCAAGAATGCTGAGAACATGCTTTACTTTGACTTTTATTCCTTCATTTCTAAACCCTGAAAAACAGTTTCATTTTTTAAGAATAAGAAAATAAGAACAAAAACTCATTCCATTAGGGTAATGTACTGAGTTTTTTTATTTGACTGCATAATCTGAAAATTCAGCTCATTCTGCCTCCTAATGTCACACAGTACTTTTTCAGGTCGTGCTGATCGCTAACTTAACAGAAAGGCAAAGCAACTAGAAAAGCAGTGTAAGGAAAAGGTGATTTTATGAGGCAATTTCTTCCACAGCGAGTGTGAAAACCAGCAGAAAATAGCATTATCAGAAGTGGAAAACCACTTTAGCTTCTAACCACACTTCACCATGCTTGGGATAAACGTCAAATAGCATTTTAGACCCTGAAGAAGCCACACTGATGGAGAAGCTGCCTAAATAGCAATCTCCTATTTGAATGCAGGCAACTCTTACAGCAGAGCTAAGCTCTGCAGGTTTTGGTATGATAGAGCCCCTGTCTCTACTCAGGTCATTAAAGGTGATGATGCAATGTATCATAGTGTGGTGATATTGTTTGAGATTGGTTGGAATCTTAAAATGCTTTTTCATTTATTTAAATTTTTGTTTTGTAACCACAGTTTCACACACAGGGAGTCTGTTGTTTTGGAAACTTTCAGGCTTGTAGGCTACATCAGTTTATTAAAGCTCAAAGCAAAAAATGATGATATGTGCATTAAATTATTTTTGTTACCTGTTACAAGATTTTTACAGGTGAAACAAATTTTTATCATAACATATAAATTGCAGTCTCTCTAATGTTTAGACTAAGACATCTTTGTTTACTCCTCAGATTTCCACTGGATTCATCTGGCTTTCAGACACAACACTCATAAATTTTGTCTTGTCTATTCCAGGTCACGCTTCACTATAGACATCTTTTATTAAGTAATCATATAATACATAATCATATAACTAAAAAAAAATTGCCATATAACTTACAAAAAATGCTAAATGAAGTGTTCTAATTTATAAAAATGTTATTTTCTCATAGGCTATTCTGCCAAGAGGTAGATCTTAGTATCAGTGCTTCACTTAAATTTCATTGTACAACAACGGTGGTACTCATTTAGTCTTTAAGAAGTATTGGCTTGTGATACTACAGGATTTTGGAAAGGACAATTTGTTCTAACTTTCTGAACACAGAGCAAAAAGATACCTAACTGTAGACTATTCCTGTTCAGCATGATGACAAGAGATCTTTCATTACTGTAAATAAGTATATCTTCCCAAAACTCCCTCACAATAGCTGTGAATCTGGGCAAGTTTATAGATCTCATGCTTCAGCAGTTACCATCCAGCTCTAAAACACAAGGCCTTTTTTTTCGTTCTATGCTTCACTGACCTCTTCCCACAGCAGTGGTACAGTATGTAGTGACTGAAAGAAGTGCCTTTTTAGCCTTCAACAAATCAAATGTAAAGAAAGAATCAAGTCAGATTCCAGGGCTTGAAAACTATTCTTTTTGTGAGCGAATGAATCATATATGTTTAGTAATGCTTACATTCTTAATCTGAAAATAGGTGAAAGACAGTACATCTAGTTTATAGGAAGGTAAAGTAGAAACACAGGTAATCCTCTAGCTCTGCCTTTGCCCTGCTAGGTAAACTGCTTAAATGTAGTGCACCAGTTCCTATTCTACCTCTAAGAGCAGAATTGGAACATCTGCCTTCCTCAGAAAGTGTGTTGATACCTGATGGCAAAAGAGAATCTCTAGGATCCAAAAAAAAAAAAAAAAAAAAGTCACAAAATAACTAAGATATTTTCTTGTCGTTTTAAAAGACAGATATGCATCCATGCAGGGAAGTAAAAGGTAAGACCTCCTTTGTGTATCTGTGTTTGTAAAATTAAGCTATTCGTGTTTGAAATGCTAGGAATAGTAGCACTGCAAATAGTATGTTGTTTTTAAGGCTTTTAAAGTCAAATTTCTCACTTGTCTTGCACCTATCTACTTCTAAGTCAGGCTCCATACATCAGAGAACACACAAATAATATCCAGGCTCTGCAGAAATTGAACATTCCTGTTTGTTTTGTAATGAAGGAATTATGCATCTTTCAGTCTGCAACACTTTGTGCTTATCACATACAATAAAAAGTAATATATATTTCTAGGTTGCCAATACTTTTGCTTACATTTTGGGAACAGGAGCAAAAAAATCACAATTTCCACTAGCCCCTGAGGGACAGCTTGATGTGTTTTAATGTAAAATACATGGTAATCTATTGAGAGAATGATGGATAACTTGTGAAAAAGTTAGTTACTGGCATGTTCTAAAATGCCTGTTGTTCTCCATTGTAGTGTGAATTCATCATAGTATGAATCACTCAGCAATTGTGAAACGACGTCACAGGTAGCATATACCTTTACGTTCCAGAAGAGTGACAAATCTGGTATTTTGCACTGCTGTGGATGATTGATGATGCAGGAATAAGTAGGAGTAAGAAGTATACTGGAGTTATAAAGCTCTCTCTTAAAGGAAGCCTATAAGCAATCAGCTAGCAAATATCATTTTGTCATTATTTTCTGCTTGAAACAGTGAAAAGCAAACCCAAGCATTATCTCAGATCCTCCAGCATATTTGTCCTTTTCCTGATGTGCATGTGCAAGAGGACACAATTTAGTCTTATTGGCATGTTTGAAATCTGCAGGCTTCTTAGGTTTACCTGGGTTATTCTGTGTATATTTTTGCAAATCAGTGCCAGTGTAAGTTTTCTTCTTGGAAAGGTTGTTCACTGGTAAGGCTCAAGCTCTGCATTTTTTTTTCCCTATCAGGTTCTTTGACCTGTTTGTGAATTAAGTGACATAAGACACACAAAAGTTGTCAGGGAAAAGATAACCTTAGATATGGTTCCACTATTTCTTGTGTAGCATAGCTGATTTAAGACTTGTTGCCCAACTCACATCTCCTGCAGCCAGCAATTCACAATAGCCTTTGAACCCAGATCAGTTTACAACCTACTTTACAGGATGACTTCATAGACACTTGGAGTGGTATAACTCAAAATGAAATAGATTGCATCAGGAGAAATGTTCCAGTGCAGGAGACTTCCTTTAGAGAACTGAGGTGTGTTTGCATCCTGTTGGTTAATTTCCACCAACAGCAGAAACAAACAAGGAGGATGTTGGAGCTGTTTCTGTAGACAATATCTGACCTTGGGTTGATGCACAAGAACACCTACCTATGGGCTAAACGTGGCTTATCTTATTCACACTGATCTTTAATTGATTTGCTTTAATGTTTTTCTTAGTCTCCATGCATGCCAATATCAAGTGTGTTAATAACTTTTATATATTTGGTAATCGACTTGATAGATAGATAGATAAATATGGTGATGGGTAATCAGATATTGGAAAAGAGGGAGAGAAATACTCATGCAAGGAAATTCTTCTAAGCATAATGCATTAATACTGATGGAACCATTGTAATTTGAAATGTCCCAATCCAGTTGTAAGAGAGACACCATTAAATATGCTGAGTTTAATTTCTTAGGCTGTTTTACTTGATGAGGTAGACTCAGCATGCTTTGAAACAGCCTTTAGGACTATGCATGTATTGAAACTAAAATCACCTTAGAATCTGATCAGAAAATGAGTCTATTTATGGTGCATTTCTAGTTCTTTGGTGGTGGAGTCAAATTAAGTGGTTCCCTGGCTTCTGAGTCACAGATCCTACCTCTTACCGTTCTGCTACAGATTTTTGTGAGGCCACTTCTGTAAATTTCAACACTGCAAAGAGGATTAACTGCAGCACAGGAATAGAAATGAACAGTCAGAGACTAAAAGGAAATAAAAGAATTTCTGTGCCTTACTGTCAGAGAAAAATGTCAGGTAATTACACCTCAAACAGCACAAAGATTGCATTTCAGTGATTAGAACAACAAATATCTTCGAATTTGTTTTTCAATCATGTCTTGCCTCTAAAAGGGCAAATTTATTGTCAGATTCACTAGTAGATTTAAACAGCCTTTATGCTTTTATAGATTAGCCGTAACTGTAGCAAAGCTATAACCTGAACTGCCCTCCAAGTGTGTGCTTTTTGAATTGGGGATCAAGGATGTGCAGACTTAAAATTTTTGTGTGCAAGAGCTAAGGAAGAGGTCGAGCTGAAAGGTGTGCAGGGGAATAGTGGAGCTTTTTGGCAGGTTTGGTGTTGTGTATGGGCAAGTGCTAGGGGCCTATGCTTCAGAGAAACCTCTCACTGAAACAGTGTGACCAACACACAATCGTGCTTCTAACACACAAGCTACATGCTTTAAGGGCTTGGAGGGGAGGGGAGATGACTGTGGGATTTTTTGCTAACAAGCATTCAGTTCAAGAGTGTACCTCATTGATAATGTATCTGAGCTCAAATATCTTGTCACTGTGCAATATTTTTTTTTTCTTTAGAAAAGGAAAAAAGGAGAAATAAATCTTAGAATTTCCTAGAAGTCAGAAAACACAATTTGTATCTTCTGGTGGCTTTTATGATCACTCTTTAAAAATACATTAAGCAAACAAAATATTTTTCCTTCTTTCTAGCTATGAAGTTCTGGCATCAGCATGGGTAGGTAACTCAGACTACATATAGCAAATTATTTCTGAGGCAGAGTCCTATTTTCATTTATATATATGCCTACACGCACTGTTGTACATTGGCTTTGAGGTGTCATGTGTTTGTTTAAAAGGAAAGGACACACACCTTGAAAGTCAGTTGTCAAACAAAGTGCTTGAATTCTAGCTGAGCAAGATTCCCAAAAGAGCAATCCTTGCCAGTTCATATTATGGAAAAGCCTAATGCCAGCATGCTGTTGTGTGAAGCCTTGTCCACACACTAAAGCAGCCTGAATTAATTCTCATGTTAGAGTCAATCAGCCTGAGAGTTTTCCTAAAGGCAGGTGTTTCCAAGTACAGGCAGTTTTAATGAAAAGTGAAGATAGCTGGTCTCAAGCATGTAAACCTAGAAAGAGAATTTCCCAGAGGTTTCTGTAGATATACCAGCCCATTAACAGTTAAATAAGTAAGATTCTCTCCAGTGTCAAGCATGTCTGTTAAACTGGCTTTGCAAAGGCAAGAAGCTTGTCTCTCATCTTAGGTCTCTTTTCCCCTTTGGCTGATGCTGTTACGCAGGTCCAGTACTAAAATGATTGTGCTTTGTGGGTTTGGTGTGACGTCATTTATCATCTTGGTGTTATCTTGTTATTCCTTGACTCCTTGTTCTTAGTGAACGTTGTTTCTTACTGTGATAGATTTGGTATTCTTCATTAAGAAACTAGGAAAGGACTTTAATGGGATTAGACTGCCAACAATAAAATGAGGAATTTTCACATCCTAGAAACTTACATGAGATGAAGATTCGCTGACACTGAGTAATGCTATCTCCATTGTCCTTGTTTAACCAAGACAGCAAGAAGGCAATGTTTGAGAGAGGTAAGCTTATATGGGGACAGACTGTTCTTAGCCTTTGTTTATATTTAGTTAGTTAGTAAACTCGCATAAATTGATTTAATTTTACGTAAACTGTTTTAAATAATTATTTTAAGAAGGTCCATGTAAGGTGAGTTTGAGTGTAGATGGGGACAAATCAGTATCTCAAGCGTGCTATGTAATTGTAAGATTAATAGGAAAATCTTTCAGTGTGGTCCGATTGCATCATCAATGCACCCTCCCTATTGAGCCAACTTGCTTTTGCAGCTGTTTGATATAAATTCCTCGCATATGTCTTAGTCCAGTTGGTTTATTTTTATAAACAATAAATAGCCCAACATTCCTGCAGTGTTTCCCTTCCCTTGGACAGTCTCGTGGAGCCATTTGCCATGAAGACGGTGGCTGAGATTAGTGGCGTTTGCACAGATGGCGGCCATCATTTTGGAAATCTCATAAATAGTGGAACACGTGGACTTTTACCTCCCCCTTCAACATGATCACAATAGATTATGAGGGCCTACAAATCACTACCAGATGATATTAAGTTGCTTTGATAACACTCTGGGTCCCTTCCGGTGTGATATTTTTCTTCATTAGAAAGGATAGCTCAGGCACACCAAATCCTCTTACTCTTTTCTCAAAATTTATAGATCTCAGTCTCTAAACTAATTGTTAGTTGCACAGCATGCCTTAAGCTGTGCCCAGACAGAGCAATTACATCCCCCGGCCCTGATTAAAGGCACAGAGGAAACAGAAGTGCAAAGAAAATGAAACACTCTTGGCTGTTTGGGCAGGATGTCATTGCTGTTGTTTGCCTTTTCTGACATTTGTTGATAAAAGTGAGAAAGGAGGTCAGTTATCCATCACTGACCCTTGTTCAAAGCCAGAGATGTGACAGGCTTGTCTCAGGCTACTGACTCCATTTATGAAATTATAAACAAAAAAGGCTTTCTAGGCCAATGTGCTTCTTTTCTATTAACAGCTCAAGAATTTCTTCATTTTGCGCCTGCTAAATTATATTGCTTTCTATGTCTTTTAAATTAATTTACTTCTCTGGGTATGTCTAAACCCAGAAAATGTCTTTGTCTGTGAATGACTAGAGCTGCAACATCATATAAGCTCTACAAATTACCTGGAAGAAGGGAAAGCTGATATACAGATGTTTCTGCATATTCAAGCATTTTTAATTGAATATTTCTCACCTGTTAACTGCAGCTTTCTAAAGGATGTGTTTTTCTTCTGTGATACACAGTAAATTTTTGGTTATTTGTATAATTCAACAGTCAAGATCAAATTTGTCAAAGAAAAATGGTAAAGCACTGTTTTCTTTCTTTCTTTCTTTCTTTCTTTCTTTCTGAAAATGTCATGTCTGTGTTTGTAAATTTGAACCAGAAGTATTTGGTTTTAAACTACTGGGGAGGCTTAAAAGACAATCATAAACAAACATTTAAAAATTAGATCACAGGGAACAACAACTTTCTTGCATTCAACCTAGGCTTATGTTTGCAGTGACGTCTCTGCTAATATTTCCAGGCTACTGGGATTTATCTGGTTTCTAGAAGTAGTTTGTGAAAAAGGCACAGTGCACTGTACTGTATTTTAAATATTTTAGCCAGCACTACTAGAGACTTCACATTTTGAAGTCTTTGTTTAACCAGTTTCTCTAATTACACAATCTATTAAGACTGCTTCATACTAAACAGATGGATTGTACAAAGGATCAAACCTGTAATCTCATGGTGTCTGTAAGGAAACAGAAACAAACATCTTAAATATTTTTGAAAGTAATAATAGATTTATGTCCTTAATTCTTTTCACTTCTTCATATTCTGCTTTTTATTTCCCACTTTTTAAGACACAGAGGGATTGTCTATTAAATAACCACACTTGGTCCCAGTGTTTAAAGTGTGTGATAAACTCAGATACAGGACAGTTCATAAGTAGTAGTAGTAATGGTAGTTGTTCTCCTTTGTGTCGCTTGCACCATGACCAAACAGAAGTTTGCAGCAGTCACTGTCTCTTAAAATGATGGAACATCAAAGAAGTTCAGTGAACTTGAAATTATATCAGGAAGTAGATCAGACAAAACCTTAGTTGCGTGCATCTGCAGTTTCCCTAGTTTTGTGCTTTCAAGTGGATTTAGTTTCAGATATTCTCTGTGTGAAAACTATACACTTGCAAAACTAGAGGTCACTCCCCCATGAGCCTTGGTCCTATGGACAGTTTTATTATTGCTGTTGAAGGCTGAGTGATCTGGTATTAGCAGAATAATACAGTAAACAAATGGCATGTAATAAATCAGAGCTTCAGACTTTGAAGTTTTTGTTTAACCAGATTTTAATTGCCGCATGTGATACACTAATACAGACTGCTTCACGGTAGAAAGATTCATTGCACCATGAATCAAATCTGTAATCTCATGAAAACTGTTAAAAAAAAAAAAAAAAAAAAATCACAAAAAAAACCCCAAACCAAAACCAAAAAACCACAAAACCAAACAACAAACCACAAAACAAATAAAAACAAACTCACAAATTCTTAGGCAAAATTCTTGGCCTAGCCCCCCCGCCCCAAACTGCTGCCACTAATGATGGAGCATCATCAGTATGGAAGTGAAGCTGTTACTGCTCCATAAACAAAAGAAAGCATGAAACCTTGTGTTGCATTCCCACAGAAAGCAGTGATGAGCAAAAAACTATTTTCAGGCGCAGCGAGTTTCTATGCTTCTCAGAGAATCAGAAGTAAAAAGACTGACTTCAGGTGATACTAGCTAAATGCAAATTGCTTCATGATTGAAGTGATCCTTTGGCTGGATCCCTCACAAAAAAGTTCTCTCTTTTGTCCCTCTGCCTTTCCACCAATCTTCACTATCCGGTATTGCCAAAGAAGCCCTGGAAAAAAAAAATCCAGTAGCCTTACCTCCAGTCTTAGCTCATGGATATATAGCTGTTGGGAGACATACTTCAGGTGAAGAGGTGATTCCTCTTTTCTTGACAAAAGCCCACATAGCTTTTCCCCGTGTTCCTTTTTATAACACACCTATGTAAGTGTTTTAAGGACAGTTCAGAAATCAAGAGACAAGAAGTTTTTTAGTGAAAGACAGCAGATGTGACAAACTCTTTTTTCTGTTCCCTTGTTTTCAAAGAGCCTTGCAAAGAAAAAGAAATCCACTACAACATTCTATTTTCAAACTATTTATAAATTACTTTCTGATGGATTTCCTGAAACAAACAGAATGCAGAAGATCTGTCAGCTGTACACATGTACCTTTAGTGCAATGAGTGAATATAGCTACTGTTCCTGTAAGACAAGGCAGAAGTGAGACATTACATGCCATATGGGAGAGGCTGTTAACAAATTGGTGGAAATGGTTACGGTTTTCAACTTGTCAAGCATCATTTTCTTAGCTTGATGACACCTTGTAAGACCAATAAATAATTTATGGGGTATCTAAATGTTTCAAATAGGGGTTTAAGGACTGGAGGAAAGAGGTCTAGGGTCTCATAGTTAATCCTATTCGAGCAGCTTCTTATTAAAACAGCCCTCCACAAATTGATTACAGCTGCAATCCCTTTTAAGAAGGATTATTTAAAAATCCCAATTATAAAGACTATTTGTAAAGAGTGAAATACTTAGTGTCAGTTTTGCATGGAGATTGTGGCTTGACTCAGTTGGCAGAAGTGCGTTATCCTTTTCCTGCCTTTCTTGTCAGGAGAATCTACTCACAGTGATCATTTCAGACTGTAGCTTTAACAGTGTCTATAAAGGAGGTTATCTTCTTTTCTTGTCATTTGAAATCCTTGGCTACCTCTGATAGCCCCTACATTGACCTTTGTTTCCTTTTGGCCCTTCCCCTCAACTTAATCTGGCATAAAATCCTCATATTTAAAGTCCAACCTAACTCAGAATTTGGTCCTGACATCCTTTAATAGTGTTTCCCCGCAAAGGGCACTCCTGCCATTCCTAGAATTCATATGTATAACCTACAATAAATGTGAGAGAATATGACAGAAACTAAGGGCTAATATAGCAATGTTTTGTCTCATTTTACATGCCTAAAACCATTTTTAAAAGTCTTCTTTATGCCATTCTAGTAATATAAACTGATAATCTGGTTGATTGTAGTTTTGCAACTGCTTTGCAACTGTTCTGCATTACTGGAGCTGTGAAAAAGAAGTAAGGCAGGCCAGTGGACTTAATTCTGTGGTCTTAATCCAGAATAATTTCTAATAGTTCGATAGTAGTTTCTAATAGTTCGAAATTGTAATATTATAAAATATTACATTGAGCTCAGGGAGATTCATATAATGCACTTTCACTCATCTAAGGAATGGTTTGCTTATAGCTAAGCAGTATAATACGTCATGTTTGTATTTTCCAATAAGATGACCTCAGCTGTACTTAGTCAAACAATTAATGCACGTTCTAAAACTTCAGTCACCAGAGACTGTTGCTTGAACTACTGTGACAAGGCTTATTTTCTTATGACAGGAATGTTTGAAACAGTGTGTATTAAATAAATGTTGAAGAACAGTCTTAGAGGTTTGGAAACACGACTACTTAATCAAGAAACTGAACACTTGGAGATCCAGTCAGGGACAGAAACACATCCTATAGGCATTTATCTAATCAAAATTAACCAAGTATTTAAAGAGTGAGTGCTTGTAATGAGCTGCTTGTGAATAAGTTGTTCAAGAAAAGACTGGATGAAGCAGTGACATTGTCTAGTTGATTGGATAGGGCTGGATGATAGATTGGACTGGATGATCTTGGAGGTCTCTTCCAACCTGGTTGATTCTATGATTCTATTCTAAGTTGGCAACCACAAATAATTATCTGAATACAAATGCACTTTCAAGGCAAAGCTAAACTGCTTCAGAGTAGTTAGTGGACAGAAAAACAAAAACAGGTGGTATTTACCAAATAAATTGTTTCACCCAGTTTTGGTGACCATGATAATGATAAAGGCAAACAGCACCTCCTTTCATAGTTAAAGAAAAAGGATAACTTAAAAAGAAAGATGGTGGAATGGGCAACTTTTATTCAGGTCTCCATTTAGTTACAAGCTCACCACTTTGTTCTAGTCTCACTACTTTACCTTCATGTTTTATTCTAAGTACTTAGAGTCACATTTTTCAAGACTGAAATCAACTGTAGTTAATTTTAGCCCGAGTTAAATGCGGGCCTTAACATTCCTGCATCTGCTTATATATACACATTTGTTAGCATACATAGTAGCAGGTCCCTACTTCAGATAGGCACTGGGGGAGGGTACATGCATTGGTGGTAGTGAAGCATGAGTGAAATATTTCAGATGTCTGGCTAGATAAGCTGGTATCATGGGGTATAAACATCTCTCCTACTAGGTATATATGGTAAGTATGTACTGGATCAGGTTGTTCCTGCTTGTGTTTATGCTTTCTTTTATGTTTAATGACTGTATGAATGCAACATCTTTCTCATCAAACTATCAAGAGGTCTGACTATTGAAGTCTTTTGAAGCAGATGTTTTACTTTGTTGTTGTTTTCCAAGTAGGGTTAGGGGAAGGAACCCATTAAACAAGTTCTTTATTTGTTTGGATTTTTTTTTCTGAGGTGTTGTCTGTCAGCTTACGAGAAGACAGACTTCTGAAAAAGCTTTTAGTCTAGTATCTCACCAGCACGTGGACTGCTCTATGGGCATCTTTCTGCATAGGCATATACATATCTGCACACGTGCATACGTCTATTTCACAAGGAGTATCTAGTCATCATTCCCTTTACAGTAGTTTTAACTTTCTGCTACATGTGCTGAGCTGTAAAGTATTAAACCTTATAATCTCTCAGCTCCTTAGATGTGGTTTGCTGTGGGGGGAGGGCTGTAAATCCATGGTGGCAAACAAGAAAAGCCTGAAGCTGTGAGCAAACAGGAAACAAATGATCTCAATCCCAGAATATAAACTGCCATTGACAGAGATGCATGAAAGAATCATAACAGGGAAACCTGCTACAATTTTTCATCCAGTTACCAGCTGAATCACTGCCATTACATGGAAGCAGCAAGCTGCCAGCCCAACACTGACATGGCAGAGTTCTCTAGATATTGTGTGCACAAAGCAACCATATAGCCTGGCTGGCATTTACTCCTTTTCATGCTTGCAGACTGATAATTATTGTGTGCTGCCTCAAGCTTGCAATTAGAGGCCACCAAGAAAGAAAAAATAGCTGGATTTCAAGATTAAACCTTTTCCATGACTAGTCATATTTTCCCAGCAGGGAATAGGTTGTTGCTAGGAAAAACAAAAATCACCTATGCCATACTGTTAACAGATTAAGGGACATATTAGCTGCAGGAACAAATGGAGAATTTACATATAACAAAAGTAATAATCGACATTGTTACCAATGGCACAATTAGAGTTGATACAACTCCCGTATCACAATGCAGCTTTTGAGGGGGACGAGGTAAAAAAATGAACCCACAAGTACTCGTAATTAGACGTACTGTAATCATTTTTCAGTATGGATAATCACTCTGTATTTTGAGCATATTCTGGTTACACTTTCCCAAACTCCTCTCTGGTCTCCAAAGTTTTGTAGTTTTAGTTCATGGGAGGTAATTTGCTTGCTTGCTTTTTTTTTTTTTTAAAAAAAAAATGCTGTCCTGAGCACTTGCCCTTTTTTACTCACTTAAAGTGGCAGGCAGAACATATGAAGTTAGTAAAGCATTAGAGAAACACTTAGAACAAAGTGGGCTACATAAAGTAGTTGTCAATGAGGAATGTTAAAGAGAAGGTTTTGAGTTTCTTTCCTACTTTCTCATTTTATGGCTTTCTATGTTGCATAGTGATGAGTAAGACAAGTTGCTTTGGAAAATCAGAGCTGCTCTGCAATAATAACCAAATCAGTCTATATATGGACATGTTTAGTGGAATGTTTATTGTAAAAATACATTGGTTTTACTTAATGGAGGATTTGGAGGGAGGAAGTAAAAGAAGAGGGAATAGCCCCAGCTGAAACTTCATAGCACACCATTAAGAAACATTCAGAAAAGTTCCATCAGCTCTGAAGGTTCCTCTTTAGCCATTTGAATCAGGGCAAGGAAAGTCCCACAAACACAGCAGATGAAAAAAGAATGATAGTTTTCACAGGATGGTCTGCTAAGAAGATGGGGTTTGTGATTCAGGAGAATCTGACTGAGGTAGAGCTGCTGTCTGGAAAGTATCATAAGCAGCAGCAGCAGCTCTGGTCAGGCTTCCAGAAGTGTCTGGCTTTGGTGAGAGCAAACATCTAACTATTATTAATAAACAATACTTTTGCTTTCAGAAGGCTGTATGATCTCCAATCATTGCTGTACACAGCCTGGAAGGAATAATTATGGCTATCTGAGTTCACTGGACATGCTGAACAAGAGAGGCGTATTTTTGGACTCCGATGTAAGTCCGATTCCATTCTGAGGGTATTGTTTCTGCCTTGTGGATTGTTCACAGAAATTAATAGCTTTCAGAAAATGAAACCATCTCATTGAAATGTTTGGTTAAGTCTCTGAGCTAATGTTCAGGTGAGGTCAGTTAGGTGGGATAGAGGAGAAACAAGAGGGAGACGACTGAAGTTGATAACTATTACATTAGTTCAGCTGCAGAACCTCCCTGAGAGTAAAAGGACGTTTTGCTGCAGAAAGCAAAGGGTGACATTCTGAACTTCAAAAAGTGCCATGAAGATACTTTGTACTGCAGTTACTTTTGAGGCTGTTAGTTTCACGTAGAGCAGAAATCATCCTTAGCCAACCATGAGACCATTTTCCAGGCTCTCAGATGAGTTTTCTAGCTACTCTTAAAGTGCATCAGTTATGAACAGAATTCAGTTACAGTGTAGATACTACCAAGACACTAGACAGAGGCAGAAATAGCTGTATGCAGCTGTATGCTTTGATGTTTGTTCCCTCCATCTTTCTGCCACACGTGCTTTAGTAATTTTATGAGAGTACTCTCATGCAGGATTTATAACAGGAATAGTATAACAACTTGTATGGTCAACTTGGAATTTAGGGTAGAGGGGAGCAGTATATATGTATCTAAAGTGTGTGTGAAAGAAAGTAGAGTTCGGCCCTCTGGGGTAACTTTAGCTCTACCATGCCTGCACACTGCACATTATTGGAAAGCATCAATTATTTAACCTATATGTATATATTTTGTCTATCACTTAGTATTTGAATATGTTCTTAAGACATTTTGAAAAGCAGCTCCATGCAAGGAGCGATTCACTTCATTTGAAATAACTGTTGCGTATCCTGTGCGACCTGCTCTGCTGTGGAAGGGGAGACTTGATGATCTTTCAAGCTACCTTCCAACCCCTAACATTCTGTGATTTTGTGATATAAGCAGAGTCCTCACTTTCCACTCAATGATGACTTATGTTCATGTTGCATCCTTACTTTGTCCATTTAATTGCAGGAACACAACCAAGCATTGTCCTTTAAGGTACCAGCTTGGGAGAGGGTTCATCTACTCATATGAGGAATGTGAGTAGGAATGCCTCACATTCAGCTTGCTGATTTTTTTTGCCCTTGTGCCCCAGGGACAGCAGTGGTCAATTTCTCTCAAGGTCATTCTGTATGTTCAGTGAAACCCTGTTGCTTGTAATTTTCTGTTTAGTGTATTACTTGTTTTAAACTCATTGAAGTTAACATTGTTGTCACAATTTTGAGTTACGTGCAATTCATTGTGATGTCTGATGTAATTTGTCATAAAATCCATACATATACTTAGTAAATCTAAATGCACTCTATAATTAAAAAAAACCTCACATGAAGTATGGCCAGATGAGCACAGAAGGCAGGATGAATTCCTTGCAGAGCTACCTATATACTTGAAGAAGTACAGTAATATGTACCTCTGCAAACATACATGTTCTTCACAAAGAATCCTAGACCCAAAGTACAAATATAATAACNATATATGTATATATATATTTGACTCTCAAAATATTCAGCAAGCTTTTCCCAGGACTTCTTCCTATCTCTTGCAAAGCACTTTTTGCTCATCTCCTGTTCTCACAAAGATAGTGTATGGCAGAGTCAGCTATTACGAGACTCATCAGCTTCCTGTCTCGACATCAGGCTTTTCCTTCTCCCTTTAGTCTTAAAAATGCACATTTCACTGTCATCCTGAAACTGCTTAGGGCATGGTCACACTTATAGCATCATAGCGCTCAGCAGCAGATGGGAAACTGCCTCCCAGAATGAGGGAAAATCAGCAGATTTTTCTGTATGGGAGAGACATGGGAACAAAATTGCTATTTCCCACTTGAGAGTGCTGTCCAGGAGATCCTGATATCATGAGTCTTTCAAAATCAGGTGATGGCCTTTCTTCAGAGATCCCCAAGTATACCCTGGGAACAAAGACTTTTTTTTTCTTGATGGACTCAGGGATCTGCTGTGAGGGAAAACAGAACATGGCTCCTAGTCATGACCTGTATCTTATAAGCAATTTGGGAAGACAGCAATGTGAAACCAGTAATATTGGCCTACATGTACTGTTCTTAGAAGCATCAGATGGTGGAATTGCCAACTTTGAGTTGGTTGATGATATGAGATCCATTAGGGTAGCACCTTATCAGGTCACAGTGACCACACACTTTTCCAAGATGGAAAGAATTCATGCTGAGTATGCCTTTCTGGCCATCACAGATGCCCACGCTTAATGACTACAGTTCACTTTACTAGCAGCCTTGTCTGCAACCACAGCTGAGCCAGGTAACAGGCTCAAGTGAAAAGCATGTGTGTCAGGCTTTATGGAGAGATGAGAGTGATGGTAGGAAAACATTTTGCTTTGAGGTGCTTGAATGGAAGTTGTGCAGACCACAATAAAATATTTCAGGGTATAATAGTCCTAATGTATTTATTGCACTAAGAATAGTAATTCATAAGAGAGCAAACTGATGAAGTTCTGTCCTTATCCCACTCCACAGACAGTGACCAGTGCACTGTTTGTCGTGAATGCTAAATTTTGTGAACAAAAAATATTTTAGGGTACAGGCTCTAAAGGGATCAGTTTGTAATTCAATAATATCTCTGCAAATAAAAATATAGATGTGTATATGTTTACACACATGGAGATCTTATTTTTGTTTCTATTTCTACTAAGATAGGTCCCACTGGAGTTGTAAAGTGAGGTTGATTTGGGCTTGAATGCTTACTGGAAAAGACCCATTTTATGTGAGAGCTTAGTCTTACTGCAGTTCAGTGGGATTGCATGTGATCTTAGCAGGACTAGATTTCACCCATTCCGTAACATAAAATGGCTTTGATATGAAAAAGAATCGGGCATATACAATTATATGGGTACATACATGCATTTCCAGACCTACCTTTGGCACAATAACTTTCCAGTTCTATTGATTCTGAATTGCAGTATCTCTAAAATGACTTTTTTCTCATACTGTTTGGAGTAAATTGCAAGGTTCTTATCCATGGCACTGACTTTATTGTTCTTCCAGGATGTCTTCTTTTGTCATAAAACAATAACTTAGTGTAAGTACCACTTTTTAGGTTTACTAATCAGACAGACTAATTGTATCTTTTAATCTGGGTCAATCTGCTCTTGCTTATTATAATTTGGCTCCAAGTCTCCCCAGAAGAGGAACATTTGCAAATAATTTAGTGGCAGAAGCATTCTCATATAAACACTATAAGAATTGCTAAAAGACCAAACAAAAACTCTCTAGAATTTTAAATCCAAGTGTCTAATTTATTTCCTAAAAGGAATAGTCCATTTTTCTTAAACCTTGGAGCGTACTCGAATGTGTGCGTGTCTGTGTCTTCAGGTGAACACATAAAAAGACTGGATAAACAGTTAGGGAATGGGGTCTTTCCTTTATTTACAAAACTGAGACTGTCTAGACAGGATGCTTTTCCTGATTCAATCTACCAACTAAATGTAGAAAGACCATACTAATATTCAATTTTAGCTTTGCTGCCATTTCTATACAATCCCTGCTTAGATCGCTAACCAGGGTGATTATTGCTGACTGAAACTGTTAATGTTTCAGTTGGATGTTTGTCTTCTCGAAAATGGACTGAAAGATTTGTCCCCATAGGCTACTGAATTTTCATTGCATGTTAACTGTTTAGATTATTTTCCAACTCCACCACAACCCAGTGGTGAGAGAAACTAGCTACCGGGGGGCGGGGGGGAATATCTAATTTGTGATGGATACTTTGAAATCTACTTGATACTTAAAGTATTTTTTTTTCCATGTACTCACAAGAGGCAACTTGGATTATCAGTTGGGGTCTGAAAACTGACATGCTGACTGGTACAAGGCAGCTGCCCTCAAGAACTGCTAACTTTGTAGTCTCAATGTAAGAAACTTCAAAATAAGTTTGTAAAAATATCTGTTCTTCTCACCTCTCTGAAAATGCAATCATACCGGCATAAAGCTTTTTTTTCCTTTAAGTTAAAGGGTAGTTTTACCATCCATCTGCATAAAGAAGTGCTTTAGAAACACAGACTAGACTCTGTTGTCAAGAAGGTAAAAGATAGTCCAAAATTATGACCAGTTTCACATATGTCCTTTCAGTAACGGAAGGTCTTTGCAAAACGTGCTTTACCATAAATTATACCTTCCTGAGGGAAAAGAATATTGAAGGTTTTGTTTTTTTGACAAGTACAATATAAGAGATTAGTTCATTTGAGTAGGGAGAGGGAGCTTTAAAATGCAGCTGCATGCAGATTTCTTAAGAAACTACAACTGACAATTGAAGAGGAAACCTAAAACAAGATTACAAAAATTAATCAGATGGCACAAAATAGTTGACATTAATGTGTGTACTTCTTTGTTTTGAAACTAGACTGTGGAGGAGTTTTCTTATACAGAAAATTTCATCTACTTGTACTTGTCTCCTCACACAGTCAAATATTTTGTGAGACAAATCAAAAACCCTCTTTGACAAGCTCATTCCCGTGCTGCTTCTTTCTAACCTGCTTTTTTTATTGGATTTCTCCTCTTTTCCTGAAGGCTCGTTCAGTCAAAGAAAAATTTGCTTGCCATCTGTTTCAGTAGCTACATGTCTCTTGGACAATCAGTATTTAAATTAAATATGGAAATGGAGTTTATTAAGGGATGAAATTAACAATTCCACAATCCAAAGAAATTTGGTAGCATAGAAAGTGTGTCGACGTTGGCTTTCAGTGAAGTAGTCAAGAGAAGGGGATTCTTTGATGGACAACTACTGTATAAGCTTTGAGCTGTACCCTGTATTGCTCTCAGTTATTTCCATCATGCTTCAGGTTCTTTTCTTAACCTTACAGACAGTGATATTTATTGGAAAAACCTTTGATCACAGTACAGAAAGTGTAATGTGACTGGATGTGTTGGTAGTTTTCCTCCCACAACAGAATAAGAAAAAATAGTATGATCAAGTGTAAAATTAGAATGGAGAGACTCTCTCAATTAAGCATGATTTAACTATCTATGTGTATAGACCCAAATAATGTGTTATGTCTAGAGGAAGAAATTTTCCCTTAGAAATTAATAATCTTCATCATGTCTTACTGTCATAAAATGGTTATGCTGTAAAAATGTTATCCATTCTGACATTTTTTTTCATTACTGTGTTAATGAGCCAGTAATTGAACGTGCTTAGAAAATGAGTCTTGGAATTATGTCACATTCATGCTGCTCTGTGGAAAAACCCTGTGATCACATGTAAGAAGTAGAGCATTTGGGACATGGCAGTGAGAATAACAGCATACTGGTTAATTGTTCACAATGAAGTTGATAGCAGTTAGGTATTTATTTCAGTTGTGACTGTCAGCATACTGGTTAATTGTTCACAGTGAAGTTGATAGCAGTTAGGTATTAATTTCAGTACTGACTATTAAGGCCTGTTTATCCCAAGAGTACTATCCACATCAAGGCTTGTTTCAACATGGGAGAAGAGATATCAAGTCTATCAACACAAATTCAAAAATGTTAAATGTAAATAAGCATATGCCAAAGTAAACAAAATTTAGGCTCCAACGACTGGAGAACTACTGTGCTCATTTGCCCTACTTTTTCTGCTTTCCTGCTTTCAATTTATGCATCTCCACAGGTATATTAATTGGATACCTAAGGTATCACTTATATCTCTATGTTCTGTGTCAGAGAAGCTGGGGGGCTCCAAGTGTGGGTACAATTTAGGACAGATCAGACAGAAACTTTGTTAAGTACGAGCATAATGAGAGGACATGTGGACATCATCTCCCCCTCTGCTCGCCTGCTGTCTGCAAAGGGATTGCACAGAATCAACCTATATACTATGTCAGGAAAAAAAAGAAGAGAGGGAAGGAAAACCACTATTTTCATGTTAACAAGGCCAGGAGGGATGGACTCGTTAAGTAGTTGCTAACTGCCACAGTACTAAGGAATCAAACAATAAATGACATGGCAATATAAAGAGATAGCATTTGATTGACACTATGGAAGTGGCACACCCAGTATTACCCTAGCTTGGAAGTTGAGAGTTGGAAACAATCAGACTGTTAGCTTTCAGTCAAAAAGGATGTTCTTCTAGTAAGGATTACTTCTTAGCCAGACCTCTCAACCTTAAGTATTAACAATTTTCTCACCACATCAGTAAATCTCGTCTTTCACAAAACACTCCTGTGATTTTCCTCTTTACACTTAACAGGAAAACTAAAAGCTCGTTGCCATTCAGATGTGATCATTTTCATGTGCTAATCACTTTCCTTACTGAAAAATGTTTGCTCTTTCTAAAGTTTAGCCAATTTCCACAACACTTCCATTCGTTCTCTTCAGTCTCTCATATCAGAGAATACTTGTTCTTTCATTCTACTGAATTATTCCTTTATATTCTGAATTTAAATGCTATTTGAAAATATTTTCTGCAGGTTCTAGTTTTTCACCACCGCATAAACAAATACCCAAGTTAAATAGTCATTAGATATTAGCATCATATATTTCACAAAGAGTTCCTTGTTTATGTAAGTGTAGATACACAAATAAGGTAAAGACTACAAGGAAATCTGTGCAAGTTGCTAGTGTGCTGTCTGCTTTATGAAGTGTTGTGATAATTGACAATAGTCAAATATAAAGAGTGCAGGGAGTGGCAAGAATGCATTAATTAATTAATATGCACTGCATGCAGCACCCATCACTCATGGATGAATCTATGGAATTTTCTTTGCATATTTTTTTTTATCCCATCCAGTTTTGCATTTACAGAATTCCTTTTATCCAGTTTATATCAATGAAATTATTTTGATGTCTTTACTCATGCTTGCAGCATACTTGCTGATTAGTCTCTTACCTTGTAAGACGCAATTGCAATTAACAGGTGAGGCATCAATAGGTGTGAATATTGGTGCCCACCGATCAGCTCAGAAGATCACATTCAAAATAACCTGTGATGTAAGGGCAATCAGTCTGATTCCACTGGCGAAGACACTGAGACTTCATTCATGGTCTCATTTTGAAAATAAACACCTAAAACTTTGGCCTTTTCATTGTAGCATTCTGAAGTTGGGACCATCAGGAGATTTGGAGCCTGAGCTGTAAGGTCATTTCTCCATGGTGAACAGTCTTCATGGTAGAGGCTTCACCTTCTTTGAACAGCACTGGGTGAGTTTCTCTCTTCCCTTTGCGGTATTAAAATTATTTTTACTGAAGCAGACTACTCTTGAGTATTACAGGTTTTGAATTGATAACTTTCATGAGTCCTAAATACTTATTAGGTATATCTCAGTCAAATCGGATGCATTGCTAAACTATTCCGGTCCCAGATAGTTTGTGCAATGTGTGTCTTTACTCAAAAAAAAGTTAGAAAGATCATATGAGTTTTATGAAACTTACTCTCTGGAAGAGACCATTCAGAAGGATCAGTTTCCTTTCTGCCATTGGAACCATCACTGTGGCAGTACTGAAAATGTTACAAGGTTTGTCACTGATGAGTCAGTGATCACTGGAAGGAAGGTGGTCATTTAATTGCAGTTCTTTCCAGGAATGCAATCTTAGAAGAACAAAACAAATCTTTAAGCTAGTGCCGCTTTTTCAAACTTGCCCAAATACCTCCCTCTTGATTTAGGTGTTAAATTTTTTGCCTATTGTTTGACAAACATATCCATTATAGATACAGTGTCTGCTATAACTGTATAGGAGAGGAGGAGTATATCTGAGGAGTTTGTGAGCTTGGCTTTAGAACAAAAAAAAATTCTAAATTAAAAATAGCTAACTAAACTCTTTCCTTTATAGGCATGTTTTGAATTGATTCTGTAATTCCTTCGAGGCTAGGCAAGCGTATGAAGTTTAGACAGAACACACACTTCTCTTCAGTGATCCAGTTTCAGACTCTCTGCCTGTCTGGTCTTTTATTCACAAGCACTTTTATTGAAAAGAGAGCATAATGCAGATGGTAATGGCTGAAGTGAGCTAGGCACCGTAGTGATGAGGTACACCTTGTTCTCCAAAACCTTTTTTCTAAGGGGCAAAATAATGTGGTGGTTACACACTAATGTCATTTTAACACAGGATTGTATTTTCCTCTTTTGATCATGCTCATCTGTTGTGTATTTTTTTACTCTCTACCTATGCATTCAGCACTGTCAACCTGTGTTTTTCATCCCAGAGTATTATTCTCATTTTCTTTTAAGATAAGAAGATCCGTATTTCTTTAAAGAGGAGTTTATGCTGATAGAATCTCAGGGTGGTGTAAATCTGCCAGTTGTATGAGCTCCTCTCACAATAGTGCAGTGTGTATAAAGCTAATACAGAAGTTGTACATTTTTCATCAAAGCCTGTAGAAATAAATAGTCTTGGGATCTTTAATTTCTGTAGCTCTACCACTTAACATCTCCTCCAGAGGTCTGGTTACTGCATGTGATAGGTGCCTTAGAAAAAAGGAAGACAGGTAAGATAGATCTAATTTCTAACCCTGACATCTCTGCCACCCATTTGTTATCTTTTTTAGAGTTCTTGCTATGCCCTGTGAAAGCAAATGTGTCAGTTACATCTGCAGCTTCTATCAGAAGGGGGAAAATTCTTGTCTGTTAACATCAGAACTACTGAAAAATGGAGCAAATTGTGTACAGGTGATTATTCACTTCAGGTGAATAATCAGTCTGGCAGGAGAGGATTATTCTACCTGTTTGTCACTGAGTGCAGGCAAGTGATATCTGTATCATTGCTGTTGTTTCTTTCATTCAAACATGTCTTTCATAGCTCTTGTGTGAAAAGGCATCCTTTGCCTATTTGGCCAGCTTGGGGAGTGTTTGAAATCAAGCAACATTTGTTTTCTAATATAAAAACTATGTGTCCCTGTGCTTTTGCACCGCTCAATCTCTACTGTGACTCTCAGGGGGTAACTTATAAATGTACAAGTACATCTCAAAACACGTTTCGAAGAAAGAAGAGAGCAGGATAGAGAGAGAGAGAGAGAGAGAGAGGAGAGAGAAGAGAGCTAGCAACTCATCTAAAGTTACACCATCATCTTTAACAGCTGTGTGCATATTAAAAGCAGTAATGGGGGAGTGAAGGTACCGCATATTTCAAAGCTGAACTGTTGCAGTAACAATAAGGAAGGGGGATGTTGTGCAGAGTTAGCCAAGCGTTTGAAGTACATTACCGTAAGCCAAACCAATGAAGTGGACAAGATTTCTAGCATGCTGCAGTGGTGCCTCTGCGTACTTAATAACAGATGTTTGGTCTCTCTAGGCAGATAATTGTCCTGCTGTAAGGTTGGCTTGACCTGTGTGAGCAATACTGTGTACAGCACTGAAGCAGTAACAAATGATCATAGCTTTTCTCTTTTTACTGGTAGAATGCTTAGCCACGCTTCCTTTTAAGCACATAATTACTCCAAAGCAACTGGAGCCCATACATCCTCCTTGCTTAATGGCTCTGAAGCCATTTTGCTATAATTTATGGGGACAGGGTTCAAAGTTTTAATAATATTTGGATAATATCATTGCCAAAATGTCTTTGAGCTGTGATGAATAGAATGAGAGCGGGCACATTTCGATTCTGTGCATGACAGTGCGAGTGTTAACAGCACCATACTTTGTTCAACCTTTATGGAAACATTCACGAGCCAATTTGCTCATGAATTATAGATATGAGCATGAAGAATTATAAACAGCAGTGGAAAACACACAGGCTTGCTTGTTCATAAGGCACTGTCCTGTTAGTGGCTCTTCTTTATGCAGATAAATGAATTGCAGGGAATACAAAAATGGTTTAAATAAACCCTTAGCAGATAATGTATTAGCACATCAACATAAAATACGCAGGCACTGTGGCATGCTTTTGGATATTTATGTTTGTACTCTCTGCTCAAGTGGCTCACTGATTTTTTGGCTTCCTATCATTCACCTAATAATTTCAGCATCCTAACTGCACCTCTGGGTATGTTTATCTGACAATCCAAGCTGTTCTTTGCTTTATGTTGTTTGCTGAAATTGGCTTACCAATCTGCTCTGCAAGTCGCTTCAGTGTATGATAGGTTAATGATGTTAATCAAAGCTAAATAAGAGTATACATGATCCTTTCATTGAAGCCATAGACCAGCCTAGGCCTGAAAGTGATAGCACTGATGAAGCAAACAAGCCTAGTAGGTACGTGGCATGAGATTCAAAAAATAACATTAAAATAATGTATCGCTAAAGCTAATGTACACCTAGAGCTTCATCCAAAGTCTATTGAAGTCTGTGGGAGTCTTTAGTGATTTCACTAAGATTTAGACCAGGCACAGAAAACTCTACATCACTTGGCTAAGAATATTTCTTTTTCCGGTTTGCTTGATAGGATATGAAACTTATTGTGAGCAAACTGTGCATAAATTCTATAGATAATTCATCAGGTTAAGGATTTGTTAAGCAAAGGACACAAGTATTTTTAAAACACTACAGAAATACTGACTTTCTCCATGGGTGACAGCTCCTCTCAATGACAAAGGAAAAGAAATACAAATATGAATAAGAATTGTTTAAAATGTTCCCAGTGGTGATGGTAGCTAGAAACAATTTAATAAGTACTCTCTGTTTAACTCCATTCTATGATATTTAAACAATGTTTCATTTAATAAGAAGGGCGCTTGATTACAGAAATAGTCAGCCAGGTTCACTTTTGGTCACTAAGCCTGTGTGTAGAGAGCTAGATGTAACATATGTGAGATTCAGTAATTATTTTTGAAAAACAGTTAAGATGGCCTTGATTACAGTGGTGTGATTGAAAATGTTAATATTCATTTATTGGAGATTCTCTTAAATATAAGCTTTAATTGGCTTGTTGAGTAAACAAGTTAGGTTTTTTTCTCAATAAACTGAACAGTGTTCAATGACTAAAATTATTTCCTCTGACTATGCCGAGGCCTAGAGAGACCATGAAATTCCATGGCTGTTAAAAACAACTAAGAGAGAACCCCACAAAACCAGTATATGTGGAACTCAATTCCAATCTTCAAAGAATATCTTGTAATCATGTTTTCTAAATGATTCATAACTTCTGTTTTTATTTTAAAATAATATATGCAGTATTTTAATTCTATATTAAGCCTTTAAAAATAGATATATTTCTGTATTGGGTTATCACTAGAAGACAAAATACATCCTTTATTCTTCCTCCTAATTATTTTCCTCCTTCAACTACAAAGAGGGTCTGGAAACCTTCAGCCTCAGAAGCTAAAAATACAACATCTCTGTATTTTTCTTAATTGATTTCTGGAAAAACTATGATCTCTAAGAATGAATTGAGAGACAGGGATGATAAAGGCAGAAGTAGTTTTACATTTTAAACAATTCCAACAAGAGGCTGAATATTCAACAACTGATAGGCCAAATAACAAGTTGTTAACTTCACAATGCACAGTCACAGAGTACATATGTGTCACTTTGAGCAAAGATTGAAAAGACGTTAGAATTAGAGATTTAACAGCTAGTTTTGATTAAATCAAAACAATCAGAATAGTTGCATTTGCAATAGAATTAGGTTTAAAAAATCCAGACTCAGAATAGTTTCCCAGACCTTGCAGTTCAAGCTTATTCAAGGACAAAATTTTCAGGTATTACCTTTGAAAAATATATATTATGGAACACTTCAGACTTCTCTGGCAAATGACAATGTATGTTCAATTCTTTTGCCTCCTGTCCATGACTTAGAATAGTCAACAGACACACAGAAATGCTGTTTGGCAATTCAGTCGCATTGGAAGTCAGATCATAGGAAATCATGATTTTTTTTAGGTCATATTTTAGGGTTGTGCTCAGTAGAATAAAAAAGTAACACAGATAAAACAAATTTCTATAAACTGAAAATGAAGCCATATTTTCTATAAACTGAAAATATTTAAATAGAAATGAGTAGAAACCAGCTGCAAATCTGTCTTTTTCTCCCTTTTTAATTCACTTATGGTTTCTCAGTACTTATTTGATCAACTATGCCCACTCCTTGCATACATGGCAAAAGACAGCTATCCATCCCAGGATACTGTACCAACTGTAGAAGACATGTCATCACAGGAGTCTGATAGCCTCAAAAATTACATTATGACACAGGAAAAGACAGGTGTGTGTCCAAATAACTGTAATTTCTTCCTATAGTTCAAGAATGACACTTCTGGCTTATCTGCATTATTTGTCCCTGGAACAATTGCATTATCAGTCTTTGGAGACTTGCTGATCTCTGTTTTCAAATCACATCTTGAATGTTGCAGTGATGTACTTCAATATCATCACATTGAGAGAATTATACCAACCCTTTAGTCTTCAGTCTGTGTTGTTCTGTAACAGAAAGTGCAGTCCAGACATCATAGAGGGGTATCTTACTTCCTGTGTCAAATAAAAAAACCTGAGGGAAGTCACCAGAGCGCATAAGATGAGGTCTGTAAGCTTTAGTGAAAGGTGTAATGACTGATTTAACTTGGGAGCTCATGTAACTCAATATCTTATGGACCAAAGTGTATCCTCCTCCACATATGCCAAGGAGACAAGCATATACTAATATTTCCAGTCCCACAGAGTTTAGGGAAAGTTAATGAATAGTGAAGGATGCCTGCCAAACCCTCAAGAGTTTTTGGGTCCACATACATAGTTTATTCAAAACCTTCATGTCCAAGGAGATTTGGGTTGAAATCTTATGAGAATGGTCATTCTTACAAAATTGTGAGACTTACTAGTTTTCCTTTGAAAAGGCACCAAAATGGAGTGAGGTGAATGATTCTCAGTGATATCCCTCGCTGGGAAAAATTCCAGCACATGCAACAGGCTGAACATTCAACAGTCATACTTCCTACCATGCTTAAAAACATTAATGAAATGGCAATGTAATTTGGCACTATGTCATGAACGTGATGAAGATTATCCCAAAACACCCAGAAAATGTCCAAGCTGGTTTGGTTGGGGTTTTGTTTGTTTGTTTGTTTGTTTGTTTGTTTGTTTTTTCACTTAATCACATTCATCTCTTTATCCTCCCATTGTGCTATACTTCTAACCCTGAAAATTGGTGCTGTAAGTTCCTGGCAAAAGGAGAACTCTAGAGTTCTTTGCTGTTTAGTGCTAGCAGATGCTGAACCTTTGGGAAGACTACAAAATTGAAATTAGGCTCTAAATGATACACCTCTCCAGGTATACTTCGAATTCCTGCTTATCACCTCCTTGTGCAGTGGAATTTGAAGTGACCCACTTCCTCTAATTGAATGCAAGCTCATTCGATCACCCGGTCCTTTAATTTAGCTCTCCCACCTAGAACAATGGGTGATTAACACAACTCAAAACAAGAGCATAAAGGAAAAAGGCAGCACAACCCGCCTTGGTGCAGCTGCTCGACTCCAATGTTTGCCTGCTGGGTAGCAGCATGTTACGGTCACTGCCAAGCCTTGATCTTCTCTCTCTGTGTCAGTACTCCAAGGATCCATCCTTTAAGCAGCATAGATCACACAATTAGACATTGTTGAGGAACTTCAGTGTCACTTCTAAGCAATACAGATTCTGCAACTTGAAACAAAAGTGAATTAATCAGAAATACACAAATGGTTTTAAATGGTTTAACTTTTTTTATTCATACTGCTGCTTTGATTACCTCCAGTGCTCTTTCTCTCTCTCTCACACACACACACACACACATCCAAGTTATTGAAATGTTTGTCTGCTTAATTGTCAGATATTTCAGCTTTAAAATTTTGGATTTGGGGTTTTTTGTTGTGGGGTGTTTTGTTTTTTTTTTTTCATTTTCATCTTGATCCAAATGCCAGCATAATATCTCACCAAGTTGTACCATCCTTAGATCAAAATATCTCAAAAATCCCACTTTGAAAGAGTTACAGTTTGAATCTGGAAATTATCATATGCTTGTCTGTATTTAATTCCTAGAAAGTCGTTTTGTTGCAGTTCATTTTGATGCTGGCCCAAAGGCATACAATATCATTTGAATCAAGCTCATGTGAAGTATTAGCATTGATAAAGACATTTTTTAAAACAAATGGGGGGAAATGCTATGATTTAAGAAGGCTGAATCCATTAGCTGTGTAGAATTAACTTATAAAAGCTTGTAAAATACATTAGAGAGCAAGAACACTTCTGTTGATGCTAACTACAAAAGGCTGCAGACAGAGCATCTCTCCAGGTTATCTATGCAAATTTCTGCTCAGACAGTAAGGTGCCGTTTGTCCCAGAAACTTCACTGTCCCAATAACCATAGACCCTGCTCTGCTTCTGAATACCAAGATATTAAATGTATCAGCGAACATACTTTAAAAGTATTATGGATAAATGTAATGGATTTTCTTTCCAGCCTCCATGAGGACATGTAACACCTCTTACTCAGGCCAAACCAAAGACCATCAAGGGTTCTGTATGTCTTTTCCTTATATTAGTATTGTAATTTGTACACCAAGCCCTTCTTTCTTCAACACCTGAAAGGCATGTACTCAATTTCACCTGTACATAGCATGACACCTTAAAAAAAAAAGGCAACCCAAGTCTTTCACCCCGGAGACAAACTATCCTGCCTCTAAAAGGGTTACTTGCTAGTCACTAGTTAAAATCAGACTCAGCATACCTGCAATGATACAGTGTTTAGAAAACAAACAGATAAGGTTAAATCCAAACAAAGGATTCATTTTAATAGTAAACATATTTAAGAGTGTGCCTGTGTAAATGTGAATTGTTTAGGGGATGGATTACCATTTTGCATACATTTTAGAGCTCTGAGAGAAGCCATTAAGGGATTAACACCTCCGATTTATGAAAATGCAAGAATGATAAAGAAACAATAGGGGTGACAGCATTGTGTAAACGACATTGATTCATTTCAGAACAGGGCTGTTAACTGCTGGAAATGAAGAAATAAATGGAACAATGGATAGATGCTTTTACCAGCTTGTCATTAATTAACAGTGAGCACAATTCTTCTATTGTCCTTTTTGAAAAATACAAAATTGATAGGAAAATACAAGCACCGAGCAAATAGATTACTCTGTGTCACTAGGCTGACATCTGCATTTTCTTTCTTCTCTAATATATTTTGGTTTTCAAATGATATCGAACTTTTAGCCTGGCAGCAAGCCCAAATTTTGCTTCCTTTAAAATTCCTAAAAGGATGTGTTTTCATCCTTGAAATCTTACTGTGTTACAGAGGTATAATGAAAGCCACGATTCGAGAAAGGGTTAATAGATGTTAGTGAATCCTCTGTAACTCAGCTTAGAAGCACAAACAACAATTCAATGCACTATTCTGCTGACCTATTGCATCTGATCAACTGTGGGTTTATTTCTAGCAATGCCAGCAGGTGGGAAGTGACAACTTGTTTCTTTGGAATCGTAAAGAAAGATCGTCTCTGATAGAGAATTAGCTGGAAGTGAGTGAGGTTGTTTGGCACAGATCTGAGCAGGGACAATGCTTGATTATGGCTATCACTCTCCAGCTGCTGTCAGAATGTTAAGTTTGCTTTCTTGAGGCCTGACATCTAACACATTTCTTTTTCTAATTAGTATCTGGTACTGTAAGATGCTGATATTTTACTGCATGTCAGATGTACAGGGCTTAAACACATTACTGAACTCAGAAGTAGGTATAGGTGCTAGCAAATCAGTTTTTACCTCTCATGGTGAATCCAAAGCATCCCTCTGTATTAAAATATATGTGGGAATGAAGAACTTGGTGTGTACAAACAATCGTTCCTGAGGAAGGATGCAGAATGTGGTTGACAACTCAAACACCAGATAGGCAAAATACCCTGAATACTAATTTCATTTTCACCATCATATTTAGTCAATATTCTGTTCCTGGTTATTTCCCCACTCTGGCAGCGGAGAAATGTGTTTTTTCCCTGCTGCAGATAGAAGGCTACAAGAAGGGGGCATTTACACCGTGCTAAAGCAGCAGCAGCCCTGCCCACCAGATGCAGGGAAATCAATTAAGCTCAGCATTGTTAAAGATTTGCCATTTTGGCACCTTTGTAATGACTTTGTAGGCATGAAGGAACCAGAGCTTTCACCTGGGGCAAGCATTAAGCACAGCTTGGCAGGAGCAGTGTAGGAACTAAAGTGTGAATGCAGGTGCGACTGAAATGATGAGCTTGTAGGTATAAATTCTTCCAATGCCCATCAGAAGTCTTCTTGCCCTACTGCAGAGCTCCATGAAAATTTGTTGTATGTGGGTGGCTTGGGGTTTTGGGGTGGGTTTTTTTGGTTGTCTATTTCAGTTTGTTTTGTTTGGTTTTATGGGTTTTTGTTGGGTTTTTTGTTTGGTTGGTTGGGTTTTTGGTCAGGCAGGCAGAACAAGCTTTGTTTCATAAACCACTTTAACATCCTAATGTAAGTGAGAGTGGCGTGGTTTTTTAATCCAAAGTGAAGGAAGTATTTTTTTTACTTTAAATGCCCATAATAGGTTTCACTTGAAACTGATCATTCGTAACAGAGCACTCTTCAGTCAACAAGAAGCAAGTGAGCTAAATCTTTTTTTTATTGCCCCCTGAAAGATGGATTGATATTCAGAAGAATAGGTTTGATTTTTCTTGCCGAAGTGATGTCGTTCATTCAGCAATGCTTAAGCAAGGTCTGTTTTAGGGGGGAAAAAAAATCACCTATTAAATTTTTGCTTGTTGTTCAAAAGTTCTTCACAAGTTTGTGTTTTTTCAGATTGAATCTATCTAAATTTCAGTAATATTCACCCAGAGAGAATAGGCACAATTCTTTTGTAAGACTGTCAACGTTGGTGGTATAGCTCCTGGTGTTTCAAAGGTGTTTACATTCATTTGGGGCACTTGCAGTATTCCAAGTTAAAATGTTAATAACCAGTCCTCATACAATCAGCTAGTTAGGCCACTTCTTTCACAAGCTTTCTCAGTACTGGGTCTCTAAAGTGTGTGCTTAGAGTTTTCACAGGAGAAAAAAAAAAGATATATTTAATGCATTTTTTGTGAATTAAATGCAGTATCCCAAATAGTCTTTTCCAAGACAATCATATAAAGATACAGGTACTTGGCTCCTTTGGGGAAAAAAAAAAAATCCCCTTTTTAAACATCAGAATTATACGAGCCCTTTATTTGTTGCACATATAATTTATCTGTGTACAATTATTTTATTATATTTGTCTATCTTCCTTTCTTTGTTTGCCAGGAAAGGCCTCCCTTTTGTACATGCATTCAACTGCCTCTGCTTAAAATTAATCTATGTCTTCAACAAGGTTTAAACTCTGGTATCAGGTCGACAAAGAAATGGGCTGCAAGGCTATAAAGCTGTAAAAAGAAGTGTTTAGTAAGGTTTCCTCCTACCTATAGCAGGGATTCCTCATCATATGTGAAAGTCATTGAGGCTTTGTGAGGGTTCCTAGAATTATCTGTACAGAAGAAAACAATTGTAAAGGTCTTATTGTGCTAGAGCACTGAAGCACATGATTTACTCTTAGGCTGCAAGCAGTCCCATTGATTTCACAAACTAGTGACATGCAGAAGGTTAAACATGTGCTTTGCTGGGTTGAGGCCAAACCTGTTATCATTCTTCTGAATAGTTTACAAAAACTTTTCCTGTTATTAAAAAAAAAAAAGGGGGAAAAAAAACACCCACAAAAACCAAACCCAAAGCATTCTAAAGATATGTTGTATTTTAAGCCTGGGTATAAAAAAAATCAAGTCTGATTCAAAAATAAGCTAGTTATCTTTGCAAACACAGGAGGATTTTGTTGGCTCTGTTGCTGCTATAAGCACAGCAGGCCCCCTGTGTATCACCCCTTGCACGGCAGACAAGTACTGTGGCTGTATTAACTTTCCCTCAAAGGTTGCCTATCCAGTGGAATTTACCCTTCAAAGAACAGTTGTAGAAAAATCACCCAGCACATGAAGCTGTACAGTCGAATGCAGTATGGAGATTTAAGAGACATTACAACTGACTTTGAATTCTGAGCAGGTGCAATTCAACATCATGTTGAATGATTCATGTTAAACTCAGGTTTGAGAAGTTACATTAGTTCTGATCTCTTTATTCTCTGACATGTTCTCAAACTTCTCCATGCCAATGGAATGAGACACCACATATCTAGTGAGTGGAATTGAAATTTTCTACAAAATAAAAATTCAGTGTCTAGATGAGTTATAAAACTTATGCTCTGATTGGGGTGGGAAGGAAATAAACAAAACAAACAAAGAAAACCCAAACCAATATGGATTTACTGTTATACCATACAGAAGAAACTCCTCCAAAGGGACTAGAAAGTTCCAAAAGGAAGGTACAGGATATTGTATTATGTTATTCCATTCCTTATGCTGTATTATCCCCATATAAGGAGCAGACCTTCCAGTCAGCTCCTCTCCTGGCTCTGGACTCTGAGCTCTTTGCTTTTGTGTGGGAGGGAGGCCTTGAAAGCTGCAAGATAATTTTGCCATGCAACGAGGCCTACCTGGAGGCCTTAGTCCAGGACAGGGCCTAGGCTATTGCTGGCTGTATATATCCTTTTTAATGAATATCTTTAGTACCTGGTTTACTTTTGTAAATACTATTTCTATTTAACTTCCAATTCTGTGCAAGTGTTGGGATAAATTCTACATTCTGTCAGGAGCTGACCAGTCAAACCAGGACACCAACCAACCAGAAAAAAAAAGCCCACACCAAACATCCAAAAGTTTAAAATCTGATCAAGGAAGATAATGAACTCCTTGTATATCTCTGATTTCTATTTCAGTGTCATCTTTTACCTTGATTTATAACTCAGTAGCACAAATACTTTTATTATGAAGTCACAATCTTTCACTTCTTTCACACTAATTTTGATGAGATTTCAGATGTCTCCCATACTGACTCACTCTCTCTTAATTTCTGTGGGGCTCTGTAAGGAAAAATGCAATGTGTAAAGACTGAATGGCATTCTTATTCTGCACTTCTATGTATTCCTTAGGTCCTTGTCAGCAATAATCAAGCAGTATGAGATGACTTAAGTTTCCAGAAACTGTATAGTATGACTTCATTAATTCCTTCATGTGTTCTCTTCCCTTGACATATTTTTGAGATATTAACTTTGTACAGCTAATCTAAATGCAGTTTGAAAACTTGCCAGTATTAGCTAGGGGTTTGGACCATTTCCTCCTTTGGTTCTGTAAATAAGAAACAAATCTTTCATATACAGTGGTATTTTAGAGGTAATGTGTCTGAGAAGGCTTTCCCAAAATAAAGGGATCTGACGGATGAAGTGATCCACATTCACTCCTTGAGTTGTCATTCTTACTGTACAGTACAAATGGATTAAGCACATTTGTCAATGAAGTTACTGTGGAATAGCTCTTCTGAAGCATACTAGGACTTAGAGGCTGAGAAGATCTGCTCCTGATGAGATTCATGCATGTCTTTAGTAGCAGAGTGCATGTTTTGGTAACATGAAAGTGCTGGGTGAATGCCAGCACACTGCAAAATTTGAAAGGGCTTCTCTTCTGCTTGCTTTGATTTTCTTGTTGCATAACAGAACTTCCAATGTTGTATCCAGCTAATAAAAGGATGGGGAAAAAGTAAGGGGAGGGAAAACATTCAACATGCCCTGTTAAATCTTTCATGATAGAAAAAGGTAAAAAATCCACACTTTGATGCCTGACGTTCTCCAGTGTGTGAAATAAAGAAAAAGAGTTCTGAGAGTTTTGGCCATGTTTGCATTCACACAGTCAGAGCTTTATTCACATCCTCATAAGTAAGTTATCTTTAACTGCAACCAAAAAAGGGTCTTGTACAGTTGAGTACCCCTTTATGGTTGACATAGATTTAAAACACTCCATAAGGGGCACAGTACCCAGGAACAATTAAAAGTAAATGCAGTCATGAAAGTTGCATGAAGTACTGTCTGCCAGAGCCTTGCAGACATATTCTTTGCATGGCTGTGTGCCACCTTAGCTAAACCAAAATAAAGCAGTCAAATGGGTAGTTTATTTCATACTAATTGGTGGCCTTGTGATGGGAAAGCAAAAATCCCTGACCAAGTCAAGTCTTCTCAGATAAAAATCTTACACAATTTTAAGAGGATTTTAACTTAGTCTGTTAAAATGTTCAGTCAAGTCTCTTTCAAAACAGCTGCCAAACAGGTATGCTCACTGTAGGGTCTCACCAAGGCAGGTTTGTAAAACATTGTTTTTAATCACCATATTTGTGCTAAGAAAATCGAGACAAAACAAAAATCCATGCAAAATTGTACTAGGGTGTTCAGCTCTTTCTAGTTCCAATGCATGTTGTTCGTGACATTAAATGTAAAAGGAGAGATGAGTGTAAAATGTAGTGTATGATGGATGGGAACCATTGCAATCTTCTGTGGGGAAAAGAATCCATGATTGAGTTTTCTGTTGTCCCTGTATGAAGAGCTGGTGATTCCTGGTGAGCTCAGGAGCTGCATTAAATTGACATTCCAGTATGATGTTCAAAAGGTAGCAAGTAGGAAATGAGGGCTTTTGAGGAGACCTTATAGTAGCCTTCCAGTACCTGAAGGAGGCCTACAGGAAGGCTGGGGAGGGACTATTTCCAAGGTCTTGCAATGACAGGACAAGAGGCAATGGGTTTAATCTGGAAGAGGGAAGATTTAGACTGGATGTCAGGAGGAAGTTCTTTCCAGTGAGGGTGGTGAGACACTGGCACAGGTTGCCCAGGGAGGTTGTGGCTGCTCCCTCCCTGGAGGGGTTCAATGCCAAGTTGGACGAGGCCTTGAGTGAGCTGTACTAGTGGGAGGGGTCCCTGCCTATGGCAAGGGGGTGGGACTAGATGATCCTTGAGGTCCCTTCCAACCTTACCATTCTATGATTCTATTTTAGATGTTTACATCCATTCCAGTCCACCTGACTGGAAGCAAACTGTACAACAATACAGGCCATGGTACTGTTTCAACCATATTGTTTTTTGTAGAACCCTCCCAATAATGTAATAAAAGAAACCCATTTAAAGTTCTTTGAGCAGCAGCAGTACAATGTTTTTTTTTTTTCCCAGTTGTGGCCAGTTTTGTTCTTAAGGACTACCTGTGTGAAAAAAGGACATAATCTGCTACTGCAGATTAACTCTTGGGATGATACTGGAAGGTAACATTCAGCAATGGTAGAGCCTGGACCATAGGGCCTCCTATGGTCCCCTTAATCCTAATTTTTGTATGTATAAACATGTGGATGAAACAGGAAGTCTAAACTAGATAGTGCAAGAGATTGACACCAGTCTTTGAAAGGTGAGCTTTTAGAATGTTTTATTGATGCCAAATTTATGTCCTCCTTACCCTGACCTAGCATTTTTTTTCTAATCTATCAAAGAAAAGGACAGATCTGTGTAGAAAGTGGAGACCAATTTGCATAATTCCTATGTAGATGTTGCTTTTTTCTCAACTTTTAAGTCAGTATCTCTTTTTTGCATCGATGAAAACATCTTTTTACTTAACCTCTCAGATAACTTTTCGTTCATTAATCAAGTCTTTCTTCTAGTCCTCCCAATGGTAGGTGAAAGGGGTAACTGGATTTCTGTAGAGTTAGTGCCAATTAACATGAATAGAATTTCTTGCCTGCTCACTCAGCTCTGATCTGTCAGTATTTCTATTGATATTTCATCAGCTGTTTTACCTACCTGTTTCTTGAGAACACAAGAGAATTATCTATGAAATACTAGTTTGTTGGCAAGCTGTTTGTTTACAATGCAAGACTGAAGTCTTTTGTAGTTCAATTCATTTCAGGGGTCTGTAGGTAGCTGGCTACTAAATTCCTATTAGAAAAATGTTAATAAAGTAGATGGGCCTGGGTTTGTCCATTTAATCTTTGAGTCAGTAATTTGAGACATTTGATGTGGTCAGAATCAAAGTGAGAGGTTCAATACAGCTTATTAATTTTATCTGCAAATTGATCTTTATTTGTATTACAGAAAACAAACCACTGGATAGCTAAAGCATAGACACATTTATATCTATTCCCCAGAGTAGGTAGTACTCTAGGTTATATGATAATTAGAGGATGCATATACTTAAGTCAATTGCCAGCTAACAATGTAGAGTTGTTGCAGTGTGGTACGATATGTGCCAAGAAAATCCTGTACGCAGGAAAGTGTTTTCTACAGCCCACACAAATACCTGTGCACTGAAACATAACAAAATATTGTATGTTTGAAATATTTCCATCTTTCTTCTGTATTTCAGCATACAGTGTCAATAATGATAAGACAGAGTGTGCAAGAGCACCTCCTCTACATATTGCCATCATATTCTCTTTAGATTGTTGATATTTATAGGTGACATTTTGCTACGGAAAATGTGTTTAGGTCATCTTTTTTTTCTTGCTCTTCATTGACTTGTCAAAACAGTTACACCTATGTCAGTCTACCAATTCATCGTTGTATTTTCCAGCAAAAAGTAGTCCAATTTTGGACATCTTTTTTGCAATACCTGGGATTTTGTCCAGCCAGACACTGGACAAACAGGCCTGGTTGTAAATAGCAGGTTGAGGCATGCTGTTTTCAGTCACCAAATGAGAGAGTTACTTCTTTTATAAGTCACTGTAATGATATACATGTGCACTGTTACAGAGACAGTCAATACTTGCTCAGAATCTCAGTATTATAAACGCAGGACTTTGGAAATGTATTTTGATAGTTTGGCAGCTCTGATAACATAATGCAAGAATTGGCTAAAGTACATTCTTTGGAATTTTGTACAGATTTTATTTAAAACCATAATACATAAATAGCTCTGTATGTGGTACTTTGGCAGCTTTTATGAGGACAGAAAGAACTTTTAAACTGCATCTTTGTAAACAATAACTAATTTTCTAAATATTTTTCTCTTGGAGGGGTGGACAAAATTCTCAAATGATTTTAGATAATCCAAACCTCCTGAGGAAAGTAAAATGAAAAAAATTCTTGTAGTTTGCACCAATGTGATTTGGAGGAAATGATTCATTGACCTCACTTCTGAAGCTTGATTTAATATGAGGAAGGTAGCCCAGCTGAGCACTCTGGTAGACTAAGAGCAAAAGCACATCAGTCTGACATCCTTTACCCACTCCAGTCATGGTCAGTCGTCAGCACTCTAAAGAAAGCAAAACAAAAACCAGAAGCCAAATTATACATCAAAAGGGAAACACAGATTCTTCTTGTGCACTGCAGGCAACCAGCAGACCACCTCAGAATGAGATTCATGTACTGTGTAAGAAGGAAACAGTCAACAAACAGACTTTTCAGTCTACACCACCCTGTATCTACAACAATCTGCATAGCCAAGAACTCAAATTACAAAACTATTTTTTTTTTAATTTCAGGATTACCCTGATTTTGGGAAGAGTCCTTTACAGAAATCACACTAAACTTGCAAATAATCATTACATTTTTTAACCGAGTGATACAGTTGCAGAAATAATTGCTCCTCTCCATAAGATTTTGTACATTAATTGAGTGATGTGTTATATAGCCAAAGCACAAGCTGAAGACTTGAAAGATTTTTATTTTTAATATTGGGGGGAAAGGGAAAGGCCGATGGCTTGAGATCTCACAATATGATTTTGATTCTGAGGGAGAGCAGTCCCAAAAAGAAAGATCTCATCCAGTCAAGCTCAAGCCTATTTTGATCAAATAACACAGCATCATCTTGAATACATGCACCTCTAGGGAAAAATAAAAAAACAACCACAACCAAAAAAAGAAACAAACAAAAAACCCCACCACACAAAAATCCCTACAAACACAAAATGACTCAGCTTTTTTTACTTTGTATTGATAGATTTGAAGCTTGTGGTGTCCTAATGCCAACTTGCCAAGTGAAAGCATTTAAAATTTCGAAGTATTTTTTATTCAGATATAGGATAAAAAGTATTTTCTGAGTAAATCACAGATAATATTATTAAGGAGCAGTTATGAAATGAATGAAGGCATTCTTGAATTAGCGTTGTGCTTACTGATGTTTGGGAAGATGCAGCACGAGTTTTGTGATCAGCTAAATGACCGCTGCAGCACAGAACTTATTTAACAGTCTGCTATTCAGTAGATCCAACTCGGTGAAGAAAATACTTAAGTTGAGTCCAATTTCACTATTATGAAAAACTAATGGTAAGAAAATAATAGTACTCTTGTTGTTGGAGTAGTACTAGAAATATTAGAAGTATTTAGAAGCAATAACAATATTTTTGTTCATGTCCTCTACAAAAAGCGACTGAGAAACCTGGGGCTGTTTAGTCTGGAGAAGAGAAGACTGAGAGAACATCATTGTATACAAATATCTGAGAGGTGGGTGTCACGTAGAGGGGGCCAGTCTCTTTTTGGTGGTTACCAGCAATAAGACAAGGAGCAACAGCTACAAATTGAAACATAAAAGGTTCCACCTCAACACTAGGACAAAGTTCTCTACAATGAGGGTGACGGAGCACTGTAACAGGCTGCCCAGAGAGGTTGTGGAGTTTCCTTCTCTGGAGACTTTCAAAACCCACCTGGATGCATTCCTGCATGAACTACCCTAGGTGATCCTGCTTTGGCAGGGAGGTTGGACTTGATGATCTTTTCCCTCTAAAGTTCTGTGATTCTGTGTATGTATATCAAATGGGTAGGATGAAAAGGAGTGATCAGTGGTTCTGGGGAAGGATTCATATGTGTTGGTCAGCACTCTGTGAATGGTGATTGTGATGTCGTTTGCTATTGAAAAGTAATTCATAGCACAGTACAGATTTAAACTCATTTATAGTGTGAATCTTGCTGGATAATGCGAACCTTTTCTTGAGTATAGTTTTACTTTTCAGCACAATTTTGTTTGTTTTCTTCCAGCTTTGCATAATTAACTAAAAAGCCTGGTTAATGCAAGAGAAGCAGCATGTCCAACTGTTTCTCACAGATGTCAATTGAAATGAGCTATCAAATTAATGCCATATGACAATGACAGTTTTGTAAATCATCCTTTGACCCGATTTGCCTCTGAAAGAGTTTATGCCAAAAATATTTCTTCTGATACAGGCACATACCAACCATTCTTCTCCTAACTACAAGCAATTTATCCTCAAGTCTTAATGTGGAAAAATTATTTGGAATTATTTGAAAGTTTTTGCTTGATAAAGGAGTCTGGTTCCAACTGCTAACCCAACCAGTTCCAGAATCAAATTTTTACTGGTAGTATAATATATTGGAACTAGATGATCCTTGAGGTCTCCTTCCAACCTTACCATTCTATGATTCTATGATTCTATAATTCTTATATTCCCTCCATACTGTTACCCACAATGTCAACGACAACTACTGTTTACCTTCTGTACTATTAGGAATCATTTTCAACAAGTAGAAACTTTAGGTCACAGATTGACTAAGTGTACTGCAAAGAAAGTACATTAACTCATGGCCCAAAATTCAGTCACAAAATGGCTCTAGCATTTATTTTTTCATCAGTGACATTTCTGTGTTTCTCTCAGAGTGCTTTACTCCTAGAAAAGGAAAGCATTTTTAAATTAAGCATAAGGAATGCAATCATAAAATGTTTCATTTCTTTTATGGAAGCTAAAATCCTACACAACAGAATTAAAAATAACATATGATCAAAAATGAAAAAGTCATTGTCTATCTCTAATGCCAGACTTCTTGCTTGACATGAGAGAGGGTGGAATCTGGCATAGTAAAAGAAGCTGTTTATTGAAAAATATTAAATTATACTAGAAGTTTAATTTTCAAGCATTATATGATTTAATAATATCCTGTGAAAGAAAAAAATGTGTTTGTACCCTTTTTGGAGTTTTTATACTGAAGAAAGCAAGCAGGAATGAATTGGTAGATATTTTAGATTGTTTGCTTTAAAGCTGGGAGTTTCTGTTTGTTTTTAACTAAGAACTATTATGAATAAGAAACAGTTGTTTCTCTGGTTTCTTAGGGTTTGGGGTTTTTTTTGTTTTGTATTTTGGTTTTTGGTTTTGTTGTTGTTGGTTTGTTGGTTTTGTTGTTGTGTTTTGTTTTTTTTTTTTTCCTGGAGGATCCCTTTGTCTCAAGAGGACTAGAAAGGAATCTTTCGCAAAGATTTTCTCTCAGTTGTGGTGGTGCTGATGTCAAGCATGCAAAAATCATGAGTCAGCACTCCAAAAGTCACGAGTTTGCATTTAAAAAAAAGTGATGTTTTGAAATATATATGTGGCACTCTTTGTTTTCTTGAGCCTTTGTGTCCAATGTATGGCATATTTTTATAATTTTCCTGTGAATTGAAATCTTATTTCTCAAAAGATGAAAAAAGAAGATACACATGAGCTTTCTCAAAAATTTGCCTGACTCCCAGAAATGTTGGGTTTTTTTGAAGAATGTCTGAAACACTACAAACATCCCAATGTAATTGCAGGTGTTGGCAACATGGCAATTATTTGTGAGAACTTTGATCTAAATAGAGGTCAATAAAAACAAATGAAAAAAAAATAGTTGAAAGAAAAGCAAAGAAACCTTCCTTCACGTTTCAGAAGCTTGCACTCCTGTAATGCCATTTGTTCTGCAGTCCTCCCACAAAATTCTCAATCAGAAATTCAGGAGAATAAGCCTTGTGTCTTTAAGATTAAATATAAAGACATATACACATCTGATCACCAGATACAATATATAGTCAGATAATGACAAATAACACTTGGATTTGGGGAAGAAAAGAATAGGCAAACTAGTGCAGATGCTGCTGTTTCAAAGATACAAGCCCTTTACCACAGTTTAAAAGACAAAGTCTATTTGAATCTAACAATGTGGTTTCTGGCCAGAAAAAGCTACAATTATTTTTAAAAATGTCACCTCATTCATATTCAATGATCACAGAAAGTGGAAACATTTTAAGGAGTAATTGTAAACATCTGCTAAAGAAAAAACAAAAACATGACTAAGACAGAAATGAGTTGCCAAGCTATTGTGTGAACAGATCCACACCATTTCTATGGATGGGTTCTGTTTGGAATGTGAAAAAATTGATAATCATAGAAAATACTAGAATCCACCTAAAAACATTTTACTTTAAGTCCATCTGGCTGTCTACTCAAATATCAAGGAACATGGCTACACTTGCATTTCTGCAGAAGCTTCAGCCCCTGCTGCTTCTCCTCCCTCAGATGCATTTGCAGTGAACTGGACCCAAACTGATGTACGATTTCTTTCTTTCTTTTTCAGCTGGGTCATCTTTCAACTGGACCAGTGAAGAAAATGTCAGTGGCAGTGCAGTTGCTGATGACAGCTCACACAGAAATATTGTTGGATTTCTAACCATTGCTTTGAAATACTGATTTCAAACTTCGGTGCCGTAATGACAACAAAATCAAAGGTAAATGAGATTTTTCTGGTTTTTTAGAAAGTGTTGTCCCAATCCAAGGGCAAGAAACAAGAGGAAGGCATCTGGAGATCTATTCTACAGCACAGTGTTTAATGTTGTTGAGTGGCTTGTGAGATACAGCTGCTTTGTAAGATCTATTCGCTCCAGTATAGAGAAACAGAATGACTGAGTTAACGCAGCAGAGAAAGTAAAGGTGTGAATCACGTAGTTTTCCAGGTGTAACTCTGCCAGTTAAAGCTGTTTCCATGAACAATTCCTGCCACTGATTGCAGAGATACAGTGCCACGTGTCCTCAGGCAGAAGTGATCATGTGCACGTTTTGTAAAATGCTGCAGGCAGCCTGGTTTTGCTCAAGTCATCTTTTCTCAATGCCAGACATTACATCTATGAGCAGCTGTTCTGGTTGAAAATGTTTTAGTTAGAAACTTGCAAGTCCCCCAGTTACACTAGCTGACCAGTTCATTTAAGTTACGCCTAGCCTATCTCTTTCTATATTGGGGAAAATCAGCCACATCACATGCAGCTGTGGGCAGACAAACTGGGTTAAAAGGGTAGCGAGCACAGGTGTTGTGCATCATCTTTCTATGCTGCAGCTTTCCCTGTCCAGAGACCTTGCTAGCTCTCCAAAATCTGGTTGAACAGCAATTATTTGGTTTTTTATTGTTTGGTTTTTGGGGGGCTTTTCCCTACTTCTTTTTGTTGGGCGTTTTGGTTTGTTTGTTGTTATTTTAATCTGATTTAATCTGNCCTCAATGTCCTTCTTAAATTGAGGGGCCCAGAACTGGACACAGTACTCAAGGTGTGGCCTAACCAGTGCAGAGTACAGGGGGAGAATGACCTCCCTGCTATATTCCTAAGCTATAGGAGCTCAGAACACTGAAGAGGGACTGTGGTAGTGGAGTCTGGGTAGTATTTAATGTTCTGTTTATCATATGCTCTTAAGTCTCAAAAAAAATTGTATAGATAGACATGTATCTTTGCTGCTGGTATGTGGAGACCTGAGGACTCCAACCAAATTGCTTCCATTTAGGTGTCAACTGAGTCTCTGCTCTAGTAATAGAGCAGGAAGCCCAGTTTCCTTGAACTCCTGAGCAATCAAAGCCAAATACTCAGGAAAAGAGTATTTCTAAGGGATTTCCATGGAATATGACACAGGATTTCAGATCTCTGCTAAGTGTTTTTGAAGATCACATAATCTATAAAATATTGAATATATACTTTCAAACTGCATTTTTTTGTGGTTTGGTAATGGAGAATTGGCTGCTGTTTTTAGCCTGTGGCCAGGAAGACAGTAACAGCAGTTAGATAATAAATCAGCAAAGAATCAGCTTTTGGCATTCTCACAACAAACTGCAAGCAGGCTAATAGTTCCTGAGAAAGTTATTCCATTCTTTTTACCTAGGTTGAAGAACCCCAAACAAACATATTTTCCAGTTTTGGAATCTCCATTATGGATAGAAGATGATTCTGCATAAAGAATACAGGTAAAAATCATGGGTTTTTTTGCTTCCTTTTAAGGAAATATAAACTTCTGGAGGTGTAATAAGACTAATGTATCTTATTAAACTGGAACAGGGATTCTGAATACTTGTAGATAATAGGAAAAGAAACAATATTCAAACCTACTATCTTAATTAAATACCAACCTTCAGCTTCATGATGTGCTCCCTTCATTAAAGCCATGGGTTCCATGNTTTCCATGAACAATTCCTGCCACTGATTGCAGAGATACAGTGCCACGTGTCCTCAGGCAGAAGTGATCATGTGCACGTTTTGTAAAATGCTGCAGGCAGCCTGGTTTTGCTCAAGTCATCTTTTCTCAATGCCAGACATTACATCTATGAGCAGCTGTTCTGGTTGAAAATGTTTTAGTTAGAAACTTGCAAGTCCCCCAGTTACACTAGCTGACCAGTTCATTTAAGTTACGCCTAGCCTATCTCTTTCTATATTGGGGAAAATCAGCCACATCACATGCAGCTGTGGGCAGACAAGCTGGGTTAAAAGGGTAGCGAGCACAGGTGTTGTGCATCATCTTCCTGTGCTGCAGCTTTCCCTGTCCAGAGACCTTGCTAGCTCTCCAAAATCTGGTTGAACAGCAATTATTTGGTTTTTTATTGTTTGGTTTTTGGGGGGCTTTTCCCTACTTCTTTTTGTTGGGCGTTTTGGTTTGTTTGTTGTTGTTTTAATCTGATTTAATCTACTGTTCAAATTCACTACATTGCCATAGGAATGTCTGCCTTTTTGCAGCAGAGGGGGCGACACTAGGGAAGCAAATACTTGCTGGGGAGGTAGGTGTCATCCTTTGCTTTGCTGGCAAAGCCAGTTTGAGTACAAGGCAAACCGTCAATTCAAACACTCAGGCTCACAGTCTTCAGAATTGACCAGAACTGAAAACTGAAAAAAAGAACTTCCAGGAAATGGGAGTCCTAGAAGAAGATTTCTAGAGACCTTACTGATTCTATCTCTAAAAAATGCTCTGAAGTTGTAAGAACAACAAAGCAGCTTGATGTCCGTGACTGACCATATAGTTCATACTCAGGTTATGTGCCGGTTATATTATCACAGTATCACAGTATAGCAAGGTTGGAAGAGACCTCAAAGATCATCAAGTCCAACCCACTACCACAGACCTCAAGACTAGACCATGGCACCAAGTGCCACGTCCAAACGTGCCTTGAACACCTCCAGGGATGGTGATTCCACCACCTCCCTGGGCAGCCCATTCCAGTGGGGAATGACTCTCTCAGTGAAGAACTTTCTCCTCACCTCGAGCCTAAACCTCCCCGGGCACAGCTTGAGACTGTGTCCTCTTGTTCTGGTGCTGGTTGCCTGAGAGAAGAAAGCAACCTCCTGCTGGCCACAACCACCCTTCAGGTAGTTGTAGACAGCAATAAGGTCTCCCCTGAGCCTCCTCTTCTCCAGGCTAAACAATCCCAGCTCCCTCAGCCTCTCCTCATAGGGCTTGTGCTCGAGGCCTCTCACCAGCCTCGTTGCCCTTCTCTGGACACACTCAAGCACCTCAATGTCCTTCTTAAATTGAGGGGCCCAGAACTGGACACAGTACTCAAGGTGTGGCCTAACCAGTGCAGAGTACAGGGGGAGAATGACCTCCCTGCTATATTCCTAAGCTATAGGAGCTCAGAACACTGAAGAGGGACTGTGGTAGTGGAGTCTGGGTAGTATTTAATGTTCTGTTTATCATATGCTCTTAAGTCTCAAAAAAAATTGTATAGATAGACATGTATCTTTGCTGCTGGTATGTGGAGACCTGAGGACTCCAACCAAATTGCTTCCATTTAGGTGTCAACTGAGTCTCTGCTCTAGTAATAGAGCAGGAAGCCCAGTTTCCTTAAACTCCTGAGCAATCAAAGCCAAATACTCAGGAAAAGAGTATTTCTAAGGGATTTCCATGGAATATGACACAGGATTTCAGATCTCTGCTAAGTGTTTTTGAAGATCACATAATCTATAAAATATTGAATATATACTTTCAAACTGCATTTTTTTGTGGTTTGGTAATGGAGAATTGGCTGCTGTTTTTAGCCTGTGGCCAGGAAGACAGTAACAGCAGTTAGATAATAAATCAGCAAAGAATCAGCTTTTGGCATTCTCACAACAAACTGCAAGCAGGCTAATAGTTCCTGAGAAAGTTATTCCATTCTTTTTACCTAGGTTGAAGAACCCCAAACAAACATATTTTCCAGTTTTGGAATCTCCATTATGGATAGAAGATGATTCTGCATAAAGAATACAGGTAAAAATCATGGGTTTTTTTGCTTCCTTTTAAGGAAATATAAACTTCTGGAGGTGTAATAAGACTAATGTATCTTATTAAACTGGAACAGGGATTCTGAATACTTGTAGATAATAGGAAAAGAAACAATATTCAAACCTACTATCTTAATTAAATACCAACCTTCAGCTTCATGATGTGCTCCCTTCATTAAAGCCATGGGTTCCATGATACATTAAGCTTGACTTTAGGTTCCAGTTTTGGATTAAAATGGCGCAATGAAATGATGCAAAGTATTGAAGTGGGCTAAAGCCACTCTGTTGGTTCAAAATGTGTTTGTAAAAAATACTGACATTTTACTTGCAGATATTAACTCAAGTGACTATAAACCATCTTTCTACCATCTGATTTTAATCCTGTTTAAGTATTACTCATATAACTGAATGAAAACCATAGAGCATGCAACAAATACATACATGGTATTCTTTGGCTGTTTTTGTAGAGTTGCCATTGTTAGCCTATGACTAAGAAATAATGATCATGCAAACAGGAATTATTGATCATAACAGATCTATTATTAACAGTTATGGAACCACAGCTGTCTAAAAAATGTCTTTCTTTTTCTGCTGAGTCAAATATACTAGTCTAAAACATGATCCTCTGCTCTGTCTTCTCCTGACATATTTGATTATCCCATGTAAAATATTAGAAACTATAAAAAGAAAGCATAGGTATGAAGATTAATATTCTTCTATATTCTGTCTGTGTATTTTGAGTATAACATAACTCAAAACATGATTACAGGCTTTTTTCCTGGCGTAAAATATTTGCATTGTAGAAGCTAGTTCAAAGAAAAATTACTAGTTAAACAGAAGTTGAGTCTCTCAGTGCTGTTTTGTGTTTCTCCATTGTCTTCCACTTTGAACTCTGCTCTTATCAGATGGAAACAAGAAGAATGCTGGTTTTAATCTCTGATTGTAAATGTGACAACCTGTACTTTCAGCAGTGATATTTGTTAGTTTTGGGTAACAGAGATATGCAAATGTTAGAGAACAAAATAAGATACCTGTATTCCTGCAAGGACTTCAGTGGGAGTCCCAGAAATTGCCTGAGGGTACAAACTTTTTATTTTCTAATCATTAAATTTATCCAAGTTTTATGAGCCTTTCTCCTTTTTTCCTTCTTTTTTTTTTAAAGCAAAATTAATCTGGAATACTTTTGTGTGCGTCACAGTTGTTCAAACACACATTAGCCTGACTGACGTGGAATTGTGCTTGTTGGACAGATTTATTATTTGGGCATTGCCCTCAGCTCCCCCCATAACTAGCTTAATGTCTCCCTTAGGCTAACAGAATCTTCTACCAGTTTCAATGGACAGTTGTAGCTCATGTGAGATGAAGGGACTGAGGATAGTTTTCTAGACAGAGCTCCTCACAACAGTGCAAAAACCCTTATTTGGGCACTAACATCACGACAGTGAAAAGTGAAAGTCTTCCTCAGTTAGCACAAGCCCTGCCAGCACAAGACTCTGTGTGGCACCTCTTTATCTCCCCAAGGCTTTCCCTGCTGCACACAGAGCTCCTGAGACTTCTAATTCTCCTGTTATTTGTATTCAGCTTTAGCACAAACATGACATTGATATTAATGGCACAAACACATCAGTCTGGTTTTGCTTTAGAAAAAATTGCTTAAAGGAAAATGACATTTTGTACACAAAGCTGACACCCAGAGACTGCATAAAGACCCCAAAAGTCTCCCCTAGGTTCGCGTAGGAGCAAGATTAAAACTAAGGTTGGACTTCAGCCTGATGGTGCAGAGTAGTTTGTTTGGGGTTTAATTTTGGTTTATTTCAGTTGGGTTGCGTTGTTTGTTGTCTTTCTTAACAGTTAAATTTAAGGGGAAATAATTATAAAAGGTCTACATGTTTACTTTTAAACACAGCATTTTTTCCACTCTGCCCCAAGTCTGACATTTTAATGATCTGCTTTGCCTTGGTTTTTATGGGCAGCATATATTGAAGGGGTATTTTATGTACAGTTTTAACATTTGAACAACACAGTTCCGTGTTTTGTCGCTCTTTCATGTTGTGGAAAATGTCTTTTAAGTTTTTATTTGATTTAATTGCTTACTAATTTGAAGGCATTTTTGCAAATGTCTTTAGAAACTATCAGATTTATCATTGCTAAGGGTTATTAATTTAAGAAGAGCAAGCAAAGTAAAGGCTGTGTATATTTTCACTCAAATTACTATCCTAAATGACTCCATGGGGGGTTTCTTATAGGGGTCACTGAAAGGCAGAAAGGAATGTTTTTACTTCTTTGCTTTGTCACAAAAATTAGGTTACAAGGGCTATAAATGCAGGTAATACTTTTTATTACTAGATTTTCCTCTGTAATGAATATAACATTTCTTCTTTTCATATAATGATACCCACCAAATGTCTTAGTACTTAGCATGTTTACTCTTACTTTTAACAAGGGTCTAAAGTAATTCCCTTAAAAAAGTCTTGCAAGCAATCTGAAAGCAAGAAAGAAACCCTGTATGGCAGGATCACTGCTGAAAGTGGAAGACTGGAGGGGGGACGTTGTCTTGCCCACTGCCAGCAAGCTCATCAGTAACACCAGTCCTTGAGTAGGTGAGGTAGTGAGAAGGGAAAACTAAAGCTGAACAAGTCACAGGTCTGAATCGGAAAAAGCAGAAAATTTTGCAATGCAAAATACAAACTTGGTCACGTATTTTCTTGCTATAAAACACATCGCTCCGTGCCAGTCTGCCAGAATCCACATTTACACTAGTCTCTACTTCCAAAAGATTTAGTCTTGCTATTGCTTTGAGATTTGGGCCACATTGTTAAACCTGGGCTAAACAGCTCCACCTTAGCAAGGCTGCACTCTTCAACAGCTGATCCAGAGAGCAGGCCACAATTGTTCAGTATGACCAGGCTCACAGAGCTTGCTCTCTCTTCAGGGGATTACACCTCCTTCCCAGCTTTGCTCTTCGAGAAGGCATTAATATTCTCTGAAAGGCAGCCACTCATCTGTAGCTCTATAAGGCCAATCTACTTTGATCTTAGCATCAGAAATAGAATGATGAGGGATAAGAGTTCAAAGTATAAGCAGAAACTCAATACGCAAAGAATGTACCACATCCTAATAAGTAATAAGAATTCTTTCCATTTGTTGCTGTTGTAAGGAAAAATAAGTTTAATATCTTTATGGGATTAGGACTCCACGGTACTTGGCTAATGAATGGCCAGAGCTATTAAGATTTTCCTTATGTCTCCAGATAGGCTGGCAAACAAACATCAATAAACAATGGCAAGTCTGAGACTGGCTGTTAAGATCTTGTTTTGGCGAGTATTTCACTAATGTGGCTAACATGTTATTTTGATTGTAGACCCAACAAAGCAAATATATAACACAGAATTTCAATCTTTTCCTTACAAGCAACTTGAGGATTAGGGAAATTGCCAGTAATGAATGGCAGCTTTTTAACAAAGTTTATCACAAATGACCCCAGGTTGGGAAGTGTTTGCTGTTCAAGCAGCTGTAGGACAGCGAATTCAGAAAATTACCAGTGAGGACAAAATTCCTTGATTTTTACTGATTTGCTGAGAACAGAGACAATAACATTCACATGAACAATTAGCCTGCATAGCAATGATAAATACCAGAAAATTTAGCTTTCATAAGTGTATTTGAGAAAGATTATCACATACAGTTTTTAGGTTAGCTGCCTTTCATATTAATCAGCTTTGGTTTTTTTTCAGGGCTGCCTTTTCTGTGTAAAAGTGGTGGGTGAATGCCATGTTTAATAACCCTGTACATGAACTAATTCCTTTTCCCAGCAATTGTGTGGTTTAAAAAAAAAAATTAGTAATTTGTATAATTGAAAGGAGAAATTTAGGAATTTATTTGTCCTTAAAGTGCTAGAGAAGCTTATGTTTCAAGGAGTCACGTAGCCCTTTTCGGGGCTATTTACCGTTCATCAAATTACATTCTATTTATTTTTCCAAGTCCTATAAGTGTAGTGGCTTTTAAGGTCAGCATGAGAGATTTTTTTTTTTTTTTTTTTCTTCACTTGATCAGCTCAGATGCTAGTTATCACAGTGAAGTATAATGTACTAAGGACTGTGGGATATTTCACATGAAAATTGCGATTTTCTGATTGTGATGGCAGACATTACTATCAAGGACTTTCATCAGGTCAGTATCAAAATATTGTTTCCTTATTCACTTTTCATGACTGATAAAAAGCCATGCCATCTCTCTCTAGCATCAATCCAACTATGTAGAAAAAGGCTACTAAATTCACAGTTTTACAGACAGACACTGATTTCATTTTCCTTTTGGAAAATGTTTGAGAAGTATCAGTGATTTGTACAATAGAGGCAAAGCACAAACTTGTCAGTCAAGAGAACGCCACCCTATAAATGTCCCTAACAGCTCTCCTCTTTTCTGATTTGAAAAGAGAGTAGTTTTAATTAATTTATTGGTCAGCATCTGTTTAACAGGCATGTGTGATGGGTTTCTGAACACACCTGGTCAATTTTTTCACTGTAACTCCCAAAAAGATTTTGATCTTATTTTTAGCTTTAACCTTATAAAAATGTAACAGCAGAAAGAATTCCTACACTGACTGAACTTTTTTTTTTTTTTTTTAATTTAAATCCCAGTTTCAAAGGAATTTAACTATGACCTGGATTTTAATTTTCTTGCAGATTTTACTAATACTCAAGGGGGGAAATCTGGTACATTTTCAGCATATTAAATACCTGTTTGTGTCAAAGTAGTTGCTAGATTTCTAATTAGTTTGATTATCATACAGTGATACAGAAAGGGGTATGTCTGGATGTATATCATCTTTAGATATGCTATCACTAGAATATGATTTCTTTATTTTCATTTTTAGGGCATGTTGCAGTAAATGCACCTAAATACACTCAGTTTTGAAACAAGTTAATTATCCTCTCATTGATGCAACATTATTCTATTTTACATTAAAATTGTTTTCCTGGAGACCTAAGTAGGATTCAAATAAACTATTCAGTTTTGGCAACCAGGAAGAAATGGAGTCCTTGTAAAAATAAGACTTTGGAGTGAGGAAGTTGGCAATTTTTTTCATTAGTTTCATAGGACTCGTTGTTCCTATTCTGGAAACTTTATAGCTGCAGTCACCTACGGCTAGAATCTGATTTTTACTGAGGTGTTATAATAATTATACTAAGTACTTTCTGTTTGTCACTGACAAACAGCAATCCTTGAATGTCACTTAAGGAAAAATAGAAACTTTTATATTGTGGCTCATTTCCCACAACTTCGTGGATTGAGTTCTCAGGAATAAGTGCAAGCTTTTCATGGAATAAAACTGAAGCAAACAGAAAAAAATCCAAACCAAACCCAAAAACCGAACTACCCTAGGTTTTGCACATAACCAGGAAATCTCTCAAACTCTTGGGTATATTCACAGAGCTGTTCAGGGAACCAGGGAAGAATACAAAAAAACCAAGAACTTGCAGAAACTTCGAGTTCCTTTAATAAAGTATTTTGCTAAGAAACTTAAATATGACTTACTGAGAACTGAAGATCAACAAGTTTAACTAAATACTGTAATAGCAAAACAAACAAACAGAAACCTTTCAGTTCACTTGTGGATTAGCAGTTAATACTCTGAAATCCACAAGCTATGGTTATCTGTGCTGTTATAATCCAAAAGAAGAACTCTACATTTTGTGTTTTTCAAAGGAAGATCTTAATCACCTCTTTGTAAGCCACAAACCCCTTATTAAAAGTCTGGGCCCAATCCTCTCCTGAAAGAGTGGCCCCAGCAAACTATGGTCTTTGATCCTAAATTGAGAACAACTCCACTGAAGGTAAGGGTATGTGATTAAGCAGAATTTGGGCCGCTGACGTTAGTGAGACTGGCTGCTCATGTGAGTAAAGAACAATTTCATAAGATTAAGGACCATTATTAAGTTTGTTAGTGCAATTCTTATTAACTCTTCTTAATTTTTTTGTTAATCTTAAATAAGATGAACAGTACTATCTTGTCAATATTATCATTAGTAGGTGAAAAAGAGTGAAAATTGCTGATTGCTGCGGTGGGTTGGGATTTTTATTATGACATGTTTATGGCAGGTATTTTGCTAAGAAACAAACATTTTTGCTTAGCAAAATACATTATGTACTATAAAACCTGGTCTTTCACTTTGATATCAACTTTTTCAAGTAAGTTACTGACAATCTGAATCACTAAACATAATTTTCTGTTAACGTTAACTTGGTCCCACACATGTACAAATTGTTTTTCTACTGTAATAAATGTGTCCCAGTAAGTACATTAAGGAAGGGCACCTTGAGAGCTGGGACAACTGTTGACTCAGGCCTGGCACAGGGTGTTGTCTTCCAGTCCAAAAGGAAGGAAATAATAGACCCTACTCCCTCAATTCTTGTGTACAGACAAGGGAAAATACAGCATAATATTGGCACCTGGGCTGTTCATGCTACAATCAAACCAGACTAAGAGGAACTCTTGTAAATTAATTAGAATTTTCTCCATTCTTACAGACTGGAGAGATAGAAGGGTAGAAGTACTACCCAACATGCTTAAGGAGAGTAAATTTTTTGGAGGTGGAGAGGATGTCTGAACTGGGTTAGTTTACCTCTCTGCAAAACCAGGCCTCATGACAATTGTGATTATGAGATACCAGAAACATTATTTTGGGATTTATTTGTTTGTTTACTTCTTTTTAAAAAGAACTTTTAACTTACTCTGCCTGAACTCTGTAGAAGTCTTGCAGTGGCTCATCGTTGATTTCAGATTTTTGTGTTTGTTGCAGATAGGAAGTGTTGAAAGAACCTGGAGCTTAACAGCTTAGCCCTTTCCTTTGAGAGGAAATAGAATTAGAACATGCATGTGCTTGGCTTATACTTCATAATACATTTTATTATTAGCATTATAAATTAGGCCCTTGGGCACCAAAATACAGCATAACTAAAAACATAACTAACCAAGGTAAATTGATGCCTGCCCTAATAAATTTTACCATCACAGAACAACACCAGAGACTGCCTCTTGCTCTCGCTCTTAAGTGAGTCTATTGGCACCAGTATTATGCTGCTTTAACTAGTCTAGGACTTGAATTTGAGCCACACTCTTGATTTCTGCCCATTCATCGCAACTGGAGAGTCTTGTGGGGTTTTGGCTGACTTTCACCTTCTACAGGTGGTGGAAGGCCAGCTGCAAGTGTGTTTATTCTCATTAGCAGTACAATAAGCCCTGAGCCTTTCAGTGCTAGTGATGGAAGAAAGAGATCATCTTTTGTGTGTGCCATTGCACGTCTTTCTGTCTGGCATTTAGCAGTGCTGTGATTCGGTAGTGGAGGAGTCAGTCTTTTGCTTAGCCTTTTCTATAGGATCAGCAGTCAGAAGAGCTGAGAGAGTGATACAGTCCCATTTCCTTCATCTTATGCTGTTATCCAAATCTGTAAAAAAGGGGGGGTAGTAACACTACCTCAACAACTTGTGCTTGATGACTATAATCATGAACATTTCTGAGGAAAGACAGTTATTTGAATCAAATTGGTTGCCTTCTTTCTAACTTCAGTTTATCTTGTGAAAATACTGTCAGAATAATATATGCTTCCTTTATAACCAAGAAGTTCTACTCTTGATCGATAGGACTTACATTTCATTTGTCAGGTTAATGAATTATTAGTCTTCCAGGGTTTTTCAGTACATCTCAGTCTCTTTTCATGCAGCAGACAGCTGTGACAAGGCTGAGGTGGAAAAGTAGCCTAAGTCCTGATGCTAAATAGGGACCGGTACTCTTAGATCTCACTGGGTACTCCTTATATAAGAAAGTTTAACATCTGATGTTGTATAACATNTCTGCTGTGAGGGCAGGCTACGAGATTTGGGGCTCTTCAGCCTGGAGAAGAGAAAGCTTTGAGGAGATCTTATAGTAGCCTTCCAGTATCTGAAGGGGGCCTACAGGAAGGCTGGGGAGGGACTATTTACAAGGTCTTGCAATGACAGGACAAGGGGCAATGGGTTAATACTGGCAGAGGGGAGATTTAAACTGGATGATAGGAGGAAGTTCTTTACAGTGAGGGTGGTGAGGCAGTGGCACAGGCTGCCCAGGGAGGTTGTGGCTGCTCCCTCCCTGGAGGTGTTCAAGGCCAGGTTGGACGAGGCCTTGAGTGACCTGTACTAGTGGGAGGTGTCCCTGCCTATGGCAGGGGGTTGGAACTAGATGATCTTTGAGGTCCCTTCCAACCTCACCATTCTGTGATTCTATGAAAGGTGGAAGTACTGAGGCTAATGCAGATGACTGTAGCCAGAAGTGATGTTGGGAAAGTGTCCTAGAGCTTGGACTTAACAGTTTGAGACAGTGATTAGACCTGGAAACTACTGTATCCCTGATTTGGAGAGAGCTGGGATAGAATACATATTCTTTGCTAGCAGAAATGTTTCAACTATCTAGCAAAGAACGTTACAGACCTACATCCTCAGAAGGTCAGGTAATGGGGTTTTAAAGCCACTGCATGGGACCTATCTGTCTGCATGTCAGGATTGTCACTCCAAAGCAAACCAAGTGGCTCTCTCAAGCTCCAAAGAAACTGAAGTTCATAGAGGCTGGGATTTGGCTTTCCAGGTTGTGTTGCTATCCCAGTTGCGTGCAGCAAGCTGTATACAACTGGAGAATAAAATCACCTGAAAACACAACTCTGAGTTCTTCTACCTACCAGTGACATCCTGGAGTGGCCCCTTAGGGGTTTATCAAGCAAATAATTTTTTGTGTTAATCTGAATTTACTTCTGACGAAATGAAGATGAGCAAACACAGAAATATTTCATATTCCTATATGAAGAAAATCAAGGTTTCACCTTAATTAAGTTGATTTTGTTCCATAAATATTAACTATGCATGTTAAAACTGTCCCAAGACAATCCTGATTTGCACACAGTAGTGTTTTCATCTTTTCTATAAATGTTTTTAGTTGATCATGCATTACAATAGAGAATCCCTTTCTTTTGACTTGGACATTTTTTTGTTGTTGTTCATCTGATCTGCACAGAAGGTGGAAATTATAAATTGCAGACTCAATTTATATGTGTGTGTGTGTGTGTGTATATATGTGTGTATATGAATGTTAGTAAAACCTGCTGAAAAGCTATTTATGGATTTTGGTGAGAAGGCATTGCCTCCATTTATTATGGAGCTAATGAAATCTATGAGGTTTTTTTATCTACATACAGAATTCTGAGTGAAAAAACCTGAGTAGGAATGACAAGCAAACATCAGAAGTGAAAAAGTTAGCTTAAGTTAGCTAAAGTTAGCTTATTGTATGTCATGTTCATCCTTTTTGGTTTCTTCTGTGAACACTTCCTCCATTTTTTTGTATTCTACTATATTTCAAAACTTTTTTGACCAATAAATAGAAGTCTTCTGATCTCATTCATTCTTCAAATACTTTGCTGCTCTTGGTATCCATAAATACCAGCAGTCTTAGGAGTGCATTTCTGAGTGCCTTAGACTTTTGGAATGACCAGAAAAATTTTGTGTATCACAGAAAAAGATGACCCAGTCTCATGGAAACAAAAATTTCTTAGTTGCATTAAGAATTCCTTCTAGTATATAACTTTATACCATAACACTATTTCATGTCTTGTTCAAATATTGATCTGGACGAGGGCATTGAGTCAGTCACCAGCAAATTTGCAGATGACACCAAGCTGGGGGCAGATGTTGGTGGGTTGGAGGGCAGAAGGGCTCTGCAGC
>WBNM01034931.1:297224-336658 GCA_013399055.1 Ramphastos sulfuratus | reverse complement strand
GGTTGGACTTGATGATCTTTGAGGTCTCTTCCAACCTTGGTGATACTGTGTGATACTGTGATACTGTGATTGCCTAAGCCATCAGGCAGAGCACCCTGACCTAGGCAGTTCCAAGTCTGGGCAGGTATTTTGGCAGCTTATCACTAGATCCTGGGGAGAATCCTCATATTTGTTGACTAGTAGAATACCAACAGTTCTTCAGTGAAAAACAAGCAAACACCAAACGCAAAATTGTAATTATTTTCTAATTAGCGGCAGGTCTGCTTAAAGGCTGAAATGGTTTGACCTTTGCATGATCCTAATTTCATGGCAGACTCGCCAAAACAACTTAAATATGACATACAAAATTCAGTAAAATTTCCTTGGATTCCACCCTCCGTAAGTTTATGGCAATTTTGTTCAGATCTCTAATCATTTAAATGGAGCTAAGCACTAGAAAGTTAAAGTCTATTTTTAAAATAAATACTATTGCATTTATTATGAGAAAAGTCTGTCTGCTTCACACTCTCATTTTAGAAATAATCATAGGAAAGCTTTAGTTATGTATGGAGAACATACTGCTGTCATTTTCTTTTCGAGAGGAATAATTGAACATTACTGGTCTAGTATCACTGTCTTTTCATTTGTCTTTCATCACTATGCCTTTCAATACCATTCATCTATGGACTAATGCAATGCCCGCTGAAGTCAATAGAAGTCATTCAGTTGACATCAATGAACAATGAATCAGGCCCTTTAGAAAGAAGAAGAAACTAGAGTTTACAAGGGTTAAACAGAGCAGTGAGGAAAAACACTCTGAGGCAGGAATAGTGACTTCTGTTGTATCCATACAGCACCTGGCACTTCACTGCCATACAGAACAGCAATGAAATAAACTGTCAGTCTCCACTGGTAACTCTGATAAGGGAAGGCAGTTTTGCCAGTCACCATCTGAATTGGTTTTCTATACAAACCCTTAGTAGGTATCAATAATTGTAATACATAGTAAAAATCTGTTCAGTTAGGTGTCATTGATGCAGATGTTCAAAATCTTTTATTTGCTTCTGGCCAGTCTTTTCAAAGAATTCACACTTTGCTATCAGTCTTTCTTTGTTCTGATTAAGTTGTAATCACTCAACAGCAGATTCAGAAGCTCCCCCTCCTTCCTTCACAGAGACTGTGTTTGTTTTATACCCAAATGTGACATTGCACACTGGTGCAATCGAAAAAGCCTGAAATGATCAATTGAGGGCCCAATCAAAGCCTAACAGATAGGCAGCCATTCGTCGCTGTTTGATATAAAAGGTGTTTTATTTCTCATCACTTTTTTGTCACTGAAAGAATGCTTCCTACGTGCAGATTAATTAAAGTGTAAACATTAAATATTGATTGATGCATTATCAGCATGGAGCAGTTGCCTCCACTCAGATTGATTCCTGCAGTGATTTATTGTCATATTTGTGGAGTCATTTCACTTGATAACAAAGAGGAATAGCCTGTTCCCTTTTCCTTTCAGGCTCACTTTCTGGCTCTTGCACTGCACCTCCTTTTTCTCACTGACTCCTGCTCTTTGCCTGATGGAACTAACATGGCCTCGACGTATTTTCAGGAGAAAAGTTTAGGGCTTTTTATTTTGGCATTTGCATAGCAAGTTTATAGTTCATTGGGAGACTCAAAGGCCTGTGCTCTCAAATGGAACATCTCAGGTTAGTGCTTTCAGCCTCCATCCCACACAACTGCTTTTCCTGACCCTGCAGAGGCACAACTTTGCAAGCACAGGTTCAAGTCATTGTGATTAAATCACTGTTAACTTGACAAAAAGATGAACTTTCAACAGAGTGACATTGTTTGGGTCAGTTTTATAGCTAAATTATGCAATTAGTTACTCCAGGTAGGAGCACAGCAGCATAATAGCATATCAATCTAAACACTTTCAGGGTTTTACTCTCATTTTTTGACAAACACATAAGAGGTCTTCATTCAAGTATTCTACAAATCTTTAAAGTAAAGCAAAGCTTTGCAGGATATTATTGAGCATTTGGATTAGAATTTCTTTTTTTTTTTACAAAATATTGAATTTGTGTAGCTTTTGGAAGTGGATTCAAACAAGATACTAATGCAAACCCTTTCATTCTTCTCCTTGAAAGTCTTTAATGTTCTTACTCTGTCTATCTGTGTCAGGCATGTCTGTTACATAGTACCACATATCGTCAGATCTGCTGCACACAACCATATGTGCCAAAAGGAGCTGTAGCCCCAGTGCCATGTGTTTGTTCAAGACCACTACATCATAGAATCATATGATAGATCTCTAAGATCATTCAGTCCAATCATTGACCTTAACACCACTATGGTCATTAAACCATGTCCCGAGGTGCCATGTCCACACTTTTCTCGAACACCTCAAGGGACTGTGATTCTACCACCTCCTTGGGCAGACTGTTTCAATGCCTGACAACTCTTTCCAGAAATACTTTTTTCCTAATATCCAATCTAAACCTCCTCTGGCACAATTTCAGGCCATTTCCTCTCATCCTATCACTTGATACTAGAGAGAAGAGATCAAATACACACACACCCCTTGCTACAACCTCCTTGCAGGTAGTTGTAGAGCAGTGAGGTCTCCCCTCAGCCTCCTCTTCTCCAGACTAAACAATCCAAGTTCCCCCAGCTGTTCCTTATAAGACTTGTTCTATCGATCCTTCACCAGCTTTGTTGCTCTTCTCTGGACCTGCTCCAGCAACTCAATGTCCCCCCTTGTCTGTATTTTCACTGGAAGGATGGTTTTTCAGCATGTTTACAGCTGGAAACCACCTGTGCTGGCTGAACCAGTGACCAAATCATTCACAAAAGAAACTTATTTGTGAAATTGCTTTGTTTTGCAGCAACCAAACAGCCTTTTACATAGGTAGCTTTTGAGAGAATCAGATTACTCAAAACCTGCTGAAATCAAATGTATCAGTACGACCACAAAAATATATAAGGTCAACCAATGAACTATTAATCTTTAGTCACAGCAGCAACAATGAATGTTAACCTTGTGAATTTACAGCAGCAGATAATTTCACCCCTGGACTTGCATGAAGTAAGAGAAACAATTTCCTACATAAGTAGCAGCTATGCTAAACTGGGTTTCTAAGAACTGTGTGCTATGATTTCTCTAAAAGGCTGTTAAAAAAAAAATGTATGAGAATTCATTAAGACAGATATTCATTTGTACTGCTGCAGTTCCTGACCATCCCTGTCACTCTAGCACTTGCCCAACAGCACTTTATTTATGATGTGTTGATATTTTACGCTTGTACCCAAACCTGAGAGAAAATGCTGCGTTTCTAGGTCCTTCTTCCCCATGTATTTTTTAGCAGATGATCTTCCTATCTTCTTTCTGGTCCGTCATTATCCCTCTCTTTCTCTCTTTCTCTCTTTCTCTCTTTNCCCTCCCTTCCTCCCTCCCTCCAACCTCAGGGCAATCACACCTGAATATTTCATTCCTAAAATTAAAAAGCAAGCAAACCAAACCTAAGGTATTGCAACAGCGTGCTCATCTGGATTCCTTCAAAACAGTGCTCTTACAAGATCACTTTTCCCCTTCCCTTTGTCTGCTGGTGCCCTTTCTACCCACTGAACTGCACCATTGTCACTTTTTGTTAGATTGTCAGCCTGATTGAAGTTGTCAGCTTTGCTGGTCAAGGACCTTGCTTTCCTGTTTGTCTTTAAACAGCTGTGCAAACCAGCATGGCTCTGAAACCACCACTGCCACAAATGCACTGCTGTAAGCCCATGTGCTTGCAAGACTTATGCAAACAATCTGTTGTCACTGTAATTTTTGTGGAGTAAATTTACATTGTTATAAAGCCTTTTATTCAAATATTCCAATGCATTTTGTGTAGAAATACAGGAAAGTTCTTAGGTATCTCTAGTTATTTTTAGGTGAAAACATGTATCATGTATGTTCTTTTAGCACTTTTCATAGGACAGATAAAGACTTTCTAACAAATAACAGTTTGAATTGCATTATCATTGTTTAGGTAGGGCCATACAAGAACAAATTATGAGAGATATAATTTGCAAAGGATCTATTTTACAGATCAAATGTAGACCTGAGAAGCAAGCACAGAACTGTCCCTTGGGGTGACATTGCAGCATTTTTGAAAACAATTGGGAAGCTTCTGATGATTTTAATGGGCCAAGGCTTGCCTTCTTGTATCCAATGGAAGACATAGAGAGATGCTTATGCACAACTTGGACCTGATTGTAACCTGGGCCTTGTGACTGCTGGTAACCCTCCAACTACTTGTCTTGAGCTTTTCTTTAGGTCTTTTTCAATAAGGTAGCTGGCTGAGCTTGATATACTAAAGCTAGAGTTACACCAGTTGGGTTTGCACTTCAAAACACTGCAAGTCAGTGCACAACAAGTCTGTATGCTTGATTTATTTCTCTCTTAGCTCCCACAAATGTTCCTAGCTGACTGTGTTGGACAACTAATTAGAGTGAATAGATATTAAGAAAATGTGGGGAAACGATGGAACAGAGAATAGAAAGCAGATCTCTGTGATAGGCTGTGAAATAATTTTATAAAAGCAATGAATGATTTAATATTATGTCTGAAATATCATCCTCTAGGGCCAGATTCTGTGTACCTTCAGTGTACCTTGCTGCACCTCACTTTTACACAGCTGTAGTATGAAAACCATACAATAGTTATGAGTGAGAAATTGAAATTATTTAATTTCTTTTGGTGTTTCAAATAAGGTAAGACTTGTTTTTTTCCTTAAATGTTTTTACAAGACTGTAGGATAGTTCAGGTTGGAAAGATACATGTATTAGAGTACTTCTCTTGAATTCTGATTAGCATTTCCTTTCACCATGGACAATTAAATCTGACATGAAGGGATACAAAAAGATGTTTGTTAAGGATTTAGAAAGCTCAGTACTGACCTAGATGCTGGAATTTTAGATAAGTTCATATACATAGGGATTGTAAACCTCTCCTAAGGACTCAAACTCACAAGAAGCACCACCCCCCACCTCCCCCCTCCCAAAAAAAAAAAAAAAAATTATCATGAATCATGATGAGCAGTGCTATAGAAATCTGCAACCCCTCCTATTTTACTGAAGAAACTGTCTGATCTGAAGTAAGAGTTTGATATTAGTTCAAACCAGTCTGCTAATTTTCCATATGCATTTACAGTTGTATGACCCTTTTAACCAAGTAAACTCTCTGTATAAATTTAGATTAGCATATCAATGCAAATTATCCTACTGTTTTCTTATATTTCTGCAAGAACTGCCAGATTAATACTGCTGACCTAAATTGTGATATTTCCCCTCAAAAAAATGAATTTGCCATTTTGGTGGCAACACTTGCAGGTTGCACAAGAATGGCGTGTTATTTCCTGAAATTGTATGCAATTTATTTTTGAGACCTTGAAACACAGTTTTGAGGTTGAATGCATATCATTTTTGTAACTTCCCAGACCCTGTTTTTTCCTGAAATACCTTTGAAGTTAAATGCAAATTAGGGTAAAACAAATTACAACTTGTAGAGTGACCAGTGTCTGATTATATGTAATGTAATTAACTCCATCCTTCACACAATATTTATCTTAATAATTATCCAATGTACTTTAGAATACTTGTAATGATTGGTGATCCTTTCCTTGGGAGGAGTGGTTAGCTTTGTTCATAAGATGTACTTTTTAATTTATTTTTTTGGGTCACCAGAACTGGACATATTAAAAATTTGTTGTAGAAAATAAAGAATTATTTCATGTTAATTATAATCAGATACAACAGCCATTGCTCAAAATAGTATTTTACAATTGTGCTCTGTAGAATTTTTTTACCTTCAGTACTCATTCTTGCCAAAAATGAATTGTTTTTATTATTAGATTTTCAATATTTAGGACCATAAAATAGATTGATAAGATACATTTCTCTGTGCCTGTTCTGTAGTTTACAGACATGAGACAGGATTTCAAGTTCTATTAGTAGAAACTGTTTCATTCCAAACCTAAGCTTTGTCATTCTTTACACTAACTTCTATTATGACAGAAATTAACATTTTTTGTGACCTGTGATTAACTCTGTCTGCTCATGCTATAAATAGGATTTGGCAGCTATAGCTGGAGTCAACTGTATATTGAGGTCTAGTTGTCTGTAGCTGTTTGGCTTTGGGTTTTTTTATACCTTTCTGTATTTGCTAATGACACTGTGGAGTTCAGGGATGCAGACGATAAAGAGCACAAACAAAATCTGTGGCTGGTGTCTGCAGCCCTGTTCCATTTCATTCTTGCAGTCACATCAGTTTCCTTGAATTCTTCCTGTGCTTGGAAATCTCTGGGGTTGGTGTTAAAGTCTTTGATGGTGCAAGTAATTCCAGTCTGCACCATTAAGCTGCGTTTTCTAACCATCCCTTGGTAATTGTTGCAAGGACTTAGACAAGTAAGACTATCCAAAGGCATCACTAAGGTCAAACTGTGATAGAAAATGCTCTGATTTTATCCTGGAGATTGATGCTTGTATCACCTTATTTTCGATTCAGCAGCTGGGGTTATAAAATGTACTTGCAATCACTGATAACGTGTTAGATCAGACTACAAGTAGAGTAACACAGTATTTTATACACTGTGTGTAGTTTTACCTAATGCAACAATAAATCAGTGAAGGCAGGGGTCTTTTGTAAATTTTAATGAAAATTCAACTGCTGGAAATATCAGTATTGTGGTTGAAGATCTAGAAATACAAATTTGCTTCACTTCTTTAAAAAAAGTAAGCATTTTAAATTGCAAACTTTCCAGGAAGAGAGTAAAGAAACAAGTGATGTAGGGAAAAAAGTACATGGGCTGCCCAGGGAGGTGGTGGAGTCACCGTCCCTGGAGGCGTTCAAGGCACGTTTGGACGTGGCACTTGGTGCCATGGTCTAGTCTTGAGGTCTGTGGTAGTGGGTTGGACTTGATGATCTTTGAGGTCTCTTCCAACCTTGCTATACTGCGATACTGTGAAAATTGTTTTGTCATAGGCTATGGCCAAACTGAAGGAATGCTAAAATACACTACACATACAGATTGTAAAATACACTAAGTTAGCTGCAAAAATCCCCTTTAGTGAGCACAATCTAAAAATTACCTCTATGTAAGAATGAGACAGAAGTTGAGAGAATGGGCCTATTGTATCACTTCATGGAAATAAAGTGATAAAATTTAAAATTATTTGCCAGGTGATCGAGAAACCACGTCTTTTATTCAAATCTAGAAGTTTTAATGGAGACTTTTGTTTGCCACAGATTATTGTAACTACTGAAAAAACATGCTTTTATTTTCTTGCACACAATTGTTGCAAAGCAGCAGTTATATATTGAAAACTTCATTCGTATTTATTGAGAGGGTGGCAAAAGAGGGAGACGGGGTCATAGAAATAAAGAATATTAAAGGATATACCAATACATTGCCAAACTTGAACAGCATTTTTCTTGTAAATTTTAAAGCAGTGTATCTGTGACACTAGCATTATTCTTTCCAAAACCCTGCCAACTTACAAAACTAAAGCCAAAGTCAGTACCAAATGACCACGCTCATTAGAACACCAAAGATTTGAACAGCATTAAGCAAAATTTACACTCGTTTTTTGTCTAGAAGTCAAGCAGAAAGAGCTTATTCAGTCCTTCACTTCCCCACAGTGGATTTTTGTTTGGTTGCTTTCTTACAAATTATCTCATGTGCATATAGGATTTAAATAAAAAATATGTTTTTTTACAACATAGACTAAGACATGATAGTTATTATTTCTTGTAGTTTTGGCATTTTTTTTTCTGCTGTGTTTCAAATGTTTTTCTCACATTTCATCCACTGTGAATTACACTGATTAATAGAGTTCATTGAATTTTAGCTTTGATACTTTCATGACTGATTCAGTGCAGAACTAAGATCAAAATTAATATCTATAAAACAGTCACAACAGATAAAATTTGAAACATCTTTATAAAGCTTTAAAAATTATAGTCCTTTCCATTACTAGTGTTTCCACACAGAAATTATGAATTGTGCATACTCTGTTGTTTCTTGTAGCCTACTCACAAACTTAACATTATTGTCAGAATCAAATGGAAAAATATTTTAAATCTGATTCCTCTATCTCATTTATATGATTCTCTCTGTATAGTTTCATTGTTTTTTTAGGGTTTGTTTCCAAACTGTATTTGTGTCAAAGAATTCAAACCCCTACACACACCACTCTTGCCCACAAAACATCACTGCTTTTCACAGTCTTACACAATGTCTTATCCACAGCTTTGAGGAAACAGATTTTATTCTGTTGCTTCTGCTGGATCTATTCCTGCATATACACACAATACTTTTGTTTCAAAGTACTACATATTACAACTAGCTAAAACATATTTCCTAATATTTTTATCTTTTATGGAAACTGCATAACATGAACTAATTTCTGATCTCAACTTGGAGAACACCCAGGTAACTGACAACTTACTGTCTCATTATCAGTCCTCACCTTGTAAACTTTTATTAAAACAACAGCAAGAGCAGTGGCCAAGAGATTTATATTTAGGCAATAAATAGGAGCCTTGAGGAAGCCTGCAGTAGTTTCAAAAACTGCTATATTCAGAGTGATGAAAGCAAAAACTTTAGAAGCTCTCATCCAGGGGAGGAATTCTCTATATCCTTCAGAAAGACTGTTGCCTTTCACAGATTCCTTGGAAAACTTAGCATCACTTGTGAAAAACTCTGTTCCCCCACGTATTGTGATATACTTCTGCAAAGCAAACTTTATACAAACAGAAAAGATTTCCATGTCTGTTGCTGCTTGGTCAGGGTGCAGCAGCAGGTGGTGTTGAATAGATCACAGTATTCTCACACTCATCATCCTCCTTTTCTCTCACACATGATTAACATTTCTTTCCCAAAAAAGAGAATCCAGAAGAGAAATTCCTCAAGTTTTCATAAATCTAGTAGATTTTCTATGTGACAAAATCAGGGGTCAAATTCTTCCAAATTTATTCACACTGAGAAATAAGACTACAAATAATGTGGTTAAGGAACAGCAAAAACAGGTGTGGTAGAGGAACATCTTCATTACATTTTATTTTTCTATCCACAGAAATCTCTTGGAGCACCAGAGGGGTCGTGTTGTGATGAGGTCCTTATTATGTACCAGATGTTCATTCACTCTGTATCAAGTACACAAACCTGAGCTAGCTTTGTGGCAGTTTTTGCACACCTCACCTCCACAAAACAAATTAAATTATTCTGCCCCCACATAAATTATCAGCATGTGTTGATACTGAATAGAGAGCAGTGTTGCAGATTTACACTACACTGAGAATGGAATGAGAATTAGCATCTTCTGAACTTCTTTCTGAACCTACTTCTAAGAATTAATGGACACTGCAGAAGCAGTTCAAAACAGAGCTCCAAATTACTTATTTTGGAAATATACCACACATATAAAATAAAAATAATGTATTTTTACCTGCACATGGGAAAAATTTAAGAACAAATCTTTTTACAAGCAGATGATTGTACATCAGTTTATAGGTAGTCTTAGCATTGATTATGACTATTTAAGAAATTCATCCATCTTTCTTTCATCAACAGTCAGAATTCTCCATTTGCATATCTAATAATTTATGGCACGTCCTGACCCTAAGCAGTAATTGAACCAATAGATCTTCAGCCTGGATTTACTCATCTGGCTGCCACAGTAATGTAACTCTGCAGGAGTTTCAGATTACTCCAAATGCCATCTCCTCTTCTGAGAGGTTGACAGTCACAGGCAAAATTTAACCTCCAAAATGTCAAGGAAAAACTCTGCTGTCTAATTTAGACTACATAACTTTCGGTTTTGAATACTTCAGATAAAAACAGGAGGGTACCATGATTACTCCCAACCTTATCCCTCTAAGTCTGTCTTTAATGCAAGACTCTGTAATGATAAATGAATTCTCCTAAGACAATTCCTAAGAGTTCCTGTAAGAGCCTAAATCTTAGAGTGAAAGGGGGAAATCTATATACCAGAAAACATAATTAGTAATGGAAAAAATAAAATAATAAAAAAGAAAAGAAACAAACAAAAAAAACCCACAAACTGTTACATTAGAGAAGAATGTCATAATCAGAGACTGACAAGAACTGAGCTGAGAGATTTGGGAGGGGAACATGGGGTGCTTTTCTGACTTGAGCAAGCCATGGCACAGGGCAAAACCACCCAGCCAAGTGCCTGTGCTGCTCCTTCTCAAATCATGGTTTAGAGGCCAATTTCAAAGCAGCATTATATTCCTCAGTAAAGTGTTCTCAAAAGCTTTGAACAAGAAAAATACCAGAAAACACACAGCTCTGCACTGTTGTAGTCTCTTTGCTGAATACTAACTATAGAGAAAATGCAGCCATGGAAGTTGTAGTTTTACAGCAGGTATTGCTTGGGAAACTGTTATTCTGTCACTTCTGGCTGCAGGTGAAGGAGCAGGTACAGGCACTGATCACACTGTTGCTGCTTCTAAATTATATTCCAGATATTATGAAAACTTGAAAATTTTATAAAAGTTCTCATCAGTTGGCTATTTTGTTTTCCTGGAAAGGAGCTCAATTGAATAAGCTCTGGCAGACACACAGAGCTATGCTGTTGCCACTGACACAAATCCCAAAACAACACATACAGGCTGTGAGAAAATGCGACTGTCTCACCAGTGTGCAGGGGAAAAAAAAGCACAGCAAAGGTAAAAACAAGGGAAATCTGGCCCAGTCCCCAATTAATGGCATAAACAGTATTTATCTATTGATGATTAAGTGCTGCTATTGTTCCTTGGTGGCTAAATTCAATGACGATAGACATCTTGGAAAACAGGTAGATAGACAGAAAGATAGATATCCTCAGCTTCTTCAACCATCCATAATGTCCTATGTGTTGCCATCACTGCTTTAGCCTGACCAATTGCTTCAGTAACATGTTCCATCTTGTTCAATCAATATTAGCACTTTGGTAACTCTTTGCAGAGCTGCAGCTGGCTGCTAGCACAGGAAGAGCCTCATCTTGCCTTATAGCACAGGACAGTCATATGAAAAAGAAAACCTGTTATCTATATAAACACTTTATTTTCTTTGACTTGTTTTTGGCTCTGATACCTTTTTTTGTATGTGCTATGCAAATACATTAGAGCAAAAAGAAAAAAAAATTACATAGCAGAAGTGAACATTGAAGAATTCAACAGGAAAACTGGGTTTGGTGCCCAGCAGTCAATGGGTGTGTGCCTCAGTTCTGTAGATTTAAAATGAGCTAAACAATACCATTAAATCACCTGTCGTTCACGTGACTAGCAGACCTATACAAAAACAAGATCTAGAGGCAGAATTGCTGCTATTCCATTTCAAAATTAAGAGCTAACAGATACTGAAGGCTGATGCAGTACAGTAGTGCAGGATCAAAAGGAGGTGAAGGCAGGCTTGTGTGCAGTATGTGAATAAGAGCACTGAAAGAAAAATGTCCCTGGCTTTACCACTCAAAATCTCTCATTAACTGGCAAAGGGAGGACAGAGTAGAATAAAACATTCTTCATCCCGCTCGGATGCTGCTGAAAGACCAAGTGTTCCTAGTGAGTGTCTGGGAAAACAGCAAATACCAGTAACAGACAGAGAGCATGCCATCCCCCTTGGCACCTTGAGGACGCACAGAATGGTGGGGAATTTCCTGTGTTATCAGTGTGGTTGCTTAACGTCCTCCTTACCACAATGCACAGCGCAATAGGGAACAAATCCTGGTTTGTTAAAGTGAAATGCAACTCAGCTGAAATTACCTGCAAAAGTGTAAGGATAATAAAAATATCCCTTCCCTATAAATGGTTGATTTCCCACATTTCTGCTTCCTCTGTCAACACTGACCAGTCACTATTTTCCTCCCTGACAGGTTCCTTTAACCATGCATCTTTTCCAGATCAGAGTACTGTGTCCAGTTCTGGGCCCCTCAATTTAAGAAGGACATTGAGGTACTTGAATGTGTCCAGAGAAGGGCAACGAGGCTGGTGAGAGGCCTCGAGCACAAGCCCTATGAGGAGAGGCTGACAGAGCTGGGATTGCTTAGCCTGGTGAAGAGGAGGCTCAGGGGAGACCTTCTTGCTGTCTACAACTACCTGAAGGGTGGTTGTGGCCAGGAGGAGGTTGCTTTCTTCTCTCAGGCAACCAGCACCAGAACAAGAGGACACAGGCTCAAGCTGTGCCAGGGGAAGTTTAGGCTCGAGGTGAGGAGAATGTTCTTCACTGAGAGAGTCATTCCCCACTGGAATGGGCTGCCCAGGGAGGTGGTGGAGTCACCGTCCCTGGAGGTGTTCAAGGCGGGTTTGGACGTGGCACTTGGTGCCATGGTCTAGTCCTGAGGTCTATGGTAACAGGTTGGACTTGATGACCTTTGAGGTCTCTTCCAACCTTGGTGATACTGTGATACTGTGATAGAAGGTACAGGTGCAGAGTCAACTACATAAGGCTAAGTATTTGTTCACTTGCTTGAGGTGCAGTAAATTCTTGTTGCTCTCTGCTTACACAAGAGAATTGTATCATAGAGGCATGCTCCAGAACAGTAATTGGGGGAGCAGATATCAAACTCTGCAAATCAGTGTAATTTCTGTTACTGTAAAAATTACTGATAGTGTAATGTGGTGCGGTTTGGGGTTTGGGTTGGGGTTTTTTTGGTTGGTTGGGGCTGGCTTATTTGTTTGTCTCCTCTTTTTCTTTACTTTTAATGAGGCAATAGCTTATGGGAAAGATTAAGAGCTATAAAACCTGCATCCTAATGGAGTCAGAACCTCAATATCAAATGTCAGAAGCTCTGAAGGTAGAGGCTTTTCAATCGGTAATTTAAATTGCTGCTGAGAAAACCTTTCATTTAAATAAAAATGGGTTTGATCCTTCAGGCTTTTCCTTTAAAATTCGTAGACTAGGACAGTAGTCACATGACAGGGTCAAAATCCCTTATGTTCTTCAGGACAAGTGGTTCAGACTGAGCTGGAGGAGGCAAGGGTGCTGAGAATGTATCTGGCCATGAATGACTCTCACCTTTGCTCTGTAGAGGGAGCATATTGCAGAATATTCACCCCAGCTCAGGTTTTATCATGGTGAGGACAGCACAGCACAACACAGAGGGCTACTAGAAGAGGTGGTAAAAGAAAATCTGCCTTTAGAAAGAACATAAAATATAAGGAAGCTCATGTAAGCAATAGATTTGTTTCAGACTAAAAGTTAATTTTCTGGTTTTGTTTTTTCAGGATAAAGTAACTAATTGAAACTGGGTATATTTGTTGAGCAGCTGTCCTCCAGAGCTGACTGACAGTGGAATCCATTTATGGAAAAGGAAACAACAGAAGTACAGGAACACCATGACAGCAGCAGAAACCAACTCACTGGAGATGGCAAGAAAACAGTACACTAGCAGTTATATTTAATATATAGTCATTCCCAATAATAGCTGTCCCAGCGTGAGGGGAAGCTGAAGAATACCCATGAGCGCTCTTGTGAACGGTGGTTAGCTCAACAGAGGCCTCTGCTGAGCAAATAGTAACTGCCTGAGACAAGCTCAAAACCAGGAAAAGCATCTTACCTTTACACACCTTTATAAGGAACATATAGTACTCCTCTTACAAACAGTATTGTGAGGAAAGAAACTTCCAAAGGAACAGATAAGTGTAAATAGAACTGTCTTATGCCTAAGGGGTAAAAAAACCATCAAGAGCTGTGTTTTATGAAATAAGAATCTTCACAAATGGCTTGCAATTAGAAACCACTTTATACATTTTGCCATTATTTTGTTTATTAGAGGTTCAAAAGTCATTTGAGCAATTGCTTCAGAGAGACTGATTTGCCGTAAGATTTAAAGTATACCTTTGGATCATTTCAAACTGATTTCTGTCCTTGCTTAATTGTATTTGTCACACTGCAGCTGAATCAAATCATTGATTTATCAGACGTGCTTTATTCTTCACTCTAGATCTGTGCAGATCTAAGCTATAAACCAGGAAAGCAGTAAAAAGTTGCATTTGTAAATATTTTAGAGAAGACGACTGTTCTGTGGAGCTTTACGCTGTTTTCTCTGGTGCTATTGAGTGCTTTGGAGAAGCTCATTTGGGAAATGTATTCTTTGATTTTGGTAATCAATTGATCAACATTTGAAGCTCTGCTCAGACAGTCATTGTGAAGAGCAGCACTTTCAAATAGCCATTTGATTGTGTTTGTGGTGCTTGCTTTATTCGACTCTGCTCCAGGCAAATTAAAATGTACTGCTATATAATGAGTATGGGAAGGTTGGGATTCGCACTTTAGGGATAAAACATTTTGACAGTTCTATTCTACATTTGCATTTAAAAATTGTAACGATTTTAATTAGAGCCTGTGTTTATCATAGGATCTCTTGTAGGCATTGCTACTGTGAGATTGTTACCTTTCAGGATTTGTTTGGGACTGCTTGTCTGTGGGGAAGCAGAAAAGTCTGCTGTTTCCACATACATTTTGTTTTCTGGTCTATGGTATTGTCCCATTTTCTTCAGTTTCTCATGGGGTTCCACCTGTACCACTGTCACTGAGCCAGTTGTGCTTGTTTCTGAGATTTTTTTAACATCCAGAGTTAGGGAGGTACATATGCATAGTCCTCTCTTGCAGGCCTGGTGTATTTTAACACTGGTCTCCAAATTCTCAGCATTTGGTGCTAAGTAGAATCCCCACGGCAACAAGGGCAGCATTGTCTGGAGAGAGACAAGAGATGCAGCTAAGAAATCCATTATCCTTTTAGCCACTGGACGGATGATGCTTAAACTCAACATACACACAGACAGTGGTCAACATTCTGAGTTCATTAAAATGATCATTGACACAGGTTCATATCTGAAGAAATAATCACTGAAATTGTCTATTATTATTTGCTCCCCTTTTATTTTTGTGATGTTTTGGGAGTTACCCGCCCCCCAACACTTTGTAAAATGACTCAGACTAGAACTCAGCTGGCTGGAAGTTAAGGTCTGAAGCTCTATTTACAGCTTAGCACAATATACAAGCAGATATATACACTATATACAAGAATATTTACAGAAATATACAAGTTAAAGGTACTATAGAAACACAACACCCCTCCCAGAAATCAGAGACCCCAGGAGGGGCTTCCAACCACCCTTCCACCTTCTCCCCACCCCTATACTTTACCCCAAGGTTTGCCTTATACACAAGGTGAATTTGGAGGATCTGCCAGGGGGGTTAGAAGGAAAGTGGTTAGTGAGATTAATCGGCAGAGAGGAGAAGCCAGAAGCTTGACCACCCGAGACGCTGTGCCCCAGAGACACTGACTTATCTATGTTTTGAGTTCTTACTCTTAAACATCTCAGCAAGCAAGCAAGTAGACATCACCATTGTTTCCTTTTCACAACCTATAGTATAATTTTCTCTATTAAAATATTCCAATTAGTTGCAAACCAGCACAATTTTCTTCTTTGCTTTTCTATATTAATAATATACAGGAAGGATTCGTGTAACACAGTGTAACATCTGCAACATTGCTGTGACCAACAGTGCAGTCATTGAGATAACAAGGCAAGTGTACACTGTCTCAGAAACCTTGCAGGTAAGGTAGACCAAGCAATAAAAATAACATAAAAACAGCAAACAAACAAAAAAACCCCAAAAAACAAACAAAAAAACCCACAAAAAAACCCAAAAAAACCCAAAAAAACAAACCAACCCACCAAAACAAACACTAAAAAGCTGGATAGATATTTCAAACTTTTTCAGGAGCAGAGGGAAGCATGAAAACATTGTAGATGTTACCAGGAAAAATAATTCAAGCTGAGGTAAAATCTTCTCCCTGATAGTTTAGCCAGTCCGTAGAGACTTTGTGTAATTATTATTAGATTTATCTTAGGAAGGCCATGGATGTAGGTGGTACCAGAAATTTTGTGTGGTGAATTGTCTTAGAACTCCTTTCTGCATGAGAGACCCATTACTCTGGTGCCAAAGCCTAGGACACTCAAACACCCTCACAGGTCATACCTTCCTTCACCTTCAGGAGCTGTTTCTTCTGATTCAGCAACAAAAAGCAGAGCAGTGGAGTAATCCAGGAATTCAGATATATGGTATGCACAAAGTCATGCTTTCTGACTAGGAATGGGGCCACAAGTAAATCCTCCCTGCGCACCCAGATTGGAACTTGAATTGAAAAATATCAAAATCTGAATTATGCAGAGGCTATACAGCACTATGGGTAAGTACCTTTGCCTTTCATGTCTTATTATGTTGTTAATTAGTTAATGTTTGTAAAGCACTTTGAAGATGAAAAGCCCTATATGAGTTCTAAGTGTTATCATCTCTAGAGACCTGGGTTCAATTCAAAGGTGCTTAATTACATATGCCATAAATTAGACTTAATGAGTTGTGGAATCATACACTTTATGTGCTACATGCAGGTTTCTCAGCTAGATCTAGGCCTTGTGGTCTGCACTTCTTTAAGTATTCAGGTCTGTTAAGAAAATTACACAAAAATAGATCAGATCATTTCTAAAAATAATTGGATTGCATTTCAATACTCTTTAGGACTTAGTGAAGCAAATGACCAGGAGCTTTGCTCTGCTATGTTTAGGGATTTTCCAGTAACCAGCTTCAAACTGCTGAAGGTAATGTTATTGGTTTAAAATTGTGCTATGGACATAATTTTAATTCATAATTCTGTTCCTTATTTTGACTAACCAGAAGGCAGCTGAGAGGTATTAGTGTGACTACTGTCTTTCCAGTAATGCCCTGCAATCTCTTGGTGTTGGGTTATGTGCACAAACACAAGAAAAGAAGTTCCCATCTCTAGAGATACTATCACGCAATTTACAACAACCATTACAAGAGGGTAATGTACAAAAAAAGGGAAGTTATAGGAAATGTGGTTTCATTGGCTTTGCAGAGCTGAGAGTTTCCATGTTATGTAATTTATGTATTTTGTGGCCAGAAAGATACAAAATTTGCCCTGCTCAAGCCCAGGCACCAGGGTGACTGTTCAGCAGTGAGTGCAGGCAGCTTCTCCTGGTTGTTCTTCAACCAGCAGAGTTCAGAGACCCAGAAAACCAGCAGTATCCTTCGCTGCCCAAGAGTGGCTCCCATGGATGCCTGCAGCAGAGTATTTCCAGTTTACATTGGGCCTTTCACAAGCATATAGAAAGAGGTAGGATTTATCCTGTATGTAAGTACATTAGAAGTGATTGTGTTCATTAGTGCAACTTAAGTAGGTTGGAAAAACTAATTAATAGCAATTTACTATAAGTGTCTCTAACAGACTTACTTGAAAGTATTTATCCTGAAGTGAAAGTCATTTGATTTCATTAATGTTTCTTGGAAGCATATGCAGACTATGTTCCAGGGGAAAATGTATTTTTGAGTACTCCAGACAATTGAAACTGGTGAGCCCACTGTCTGGAGAAAGCATCTGTAACCGCAGCCAAAAGAGGAACGAGGTTTACGACGTTCTTTCAAGACATGTGTTTGAAGCATGGGTTCCCATCACTTTCAGAGTGACTTGTAGGCCATTTTCTTTATATAGATTTAGATGATGTGGTCCTAGATTCATCCTGATAAAAGCCTTTGTGATTTCTCCCTTGCACATTTTCTCCTATGTTGTTTTATTGCTTATTTTGAATAGCAGTACATTCTCAGGGAACTTTAAATGTGCAAACTGCTTTTATCACTCATGTTTCTGTATTCCTAAGAAATGGCTCTAGTCTCACACCTTCATTACTGGAGTGCCTGTAATTAAAAAAACTAGATATAGTTTTGCTGAATACTTTTCATATACTTCAATATATAAGAACTACACATGAATGCTGCTTTGAGCTCTGGGCTGTGGTTAAACGCTTTAGTAGTGCAGCAAACTTATCAACAAACCTTTCCTTCCCCACCTTCCCCCCCTTCCCCTTTTACAGTGAACAGATTTTTATCTGACTGGCTCGTGACTTGGGGATTTTTACAAGCAGGTTTGGGAACTTGTCAACTATTTTGAAATTTGAGTGTGAAAACAAACCAGAAAAGAGTCTTAAATAAATGGTATTTTATACAGCATGTAGCAACTGGGTTAAACTTTGATTTGCTGAAGTACATACAGGATTCTGTTCTCTGACCTAACTACCACTATTGAACTAGAAGTTACTTGTCTGATTGCTTTTCTTTAATGCTTCAATACACCATATGTAATGGCTTAACTCCACTGAGGTACCAAATCAATCAAACTTTAAGTTCTCTTCATTTATGAACTCCTATAGCCTTTTGTCAAAAGGCAGTAAGAGTATTCATATTGTTGCTATTTCATGTGGGCACTTTGAGTCTATTTCTCCTCTGTTTCCAAGATGTTAATGACTGACACACTCTAGCAGTGATATCACTGTTGTTCAGACATCATTGAAGAAGCTGTCCAAGTAAAGGAGAAAGTTGTAAGCTCCAACAGTTGCACTGAGCTGCTTGTTACAGACACACCAGGCAAGAGTACCAACTGTACAACATTGTGAAAGTATTTTTTTGCAACCATGGCTCCAACTCTGACCAAGTGTAGTAATAGTTGATGATTGCTCTTTGAGAAAACAATTCATGAGTTACAAGAAACATTAAATGTGTTTGGAGAAGCATCTTGGTGAGTCAATATCAAGTCAAGTCTGGTGTTTGGTGATCCAGTTAGGAGTTTTACAAAAACAATCACCATCCTTTTAACTTGTGGTTCCCCCAGGCATATTTCTGTTTTAGGGCCCTAATTTAACAAAACACTGATCTGTCCCTCTCTGAAAATCTTTGACCGTGGAAGCACTGCTCATGAGGTCTGGAAATCTTCCGGATCATTATTGCCTCCAGCTTCCTCTCCTTGTCTGAGAGCAAGGGGTTATTAAAGGTCAGCTGCAGAACAGAAAGTGTGGCAGTAAATTGTGGGGTAAATCCAGATTTTATATTGGTGAATGAAGAGCATTCCTCCCTTCTGACAGATTATGGTGCAGATATAAGCAAATCATCATAAACTCCTTGGTATCTGGGGGTTATTTCAGTGGACCTATGGATTTTGCTGCAGCAGACTTGAAAAGTTTACTGGTAATCTGCTGCACGATTCTTTAATTTTTCTCTCTTCAGTCAAAATGTGGTATAGAAACAAAGGAGGGGAAAAAAATAATGCTTGGTTGATTGAAATGTTGATCTTAGCAGGGGAAGAGAAGCACAGAGGACAAAATCACTAGCATAACCAGAGTGAAATAGTTCAATACATGTAAAGCTTTTTAAAGTCATACTAATTAATTTCTGTTGTTCAGTATTACTGTAATACCTCTTACAGTGCTGGGAGGGAAAACTTAGTGTGGAAGCATTTAGAGTGAGATTCATAGATACACATTTCCAGAAGTACTATTATGACACTAAATATTTTAGTTTCTTGCACAGACCTACATGTTTCTTCAGCAAGAAGCTCTATCCTCTGTGATTGAACAAGAGTGTGCCTCAGTTTAACTCTCAATTCAGTAAAACATTTCTATTCTGAATGTTACTTGAGCTTAAAGTTAGACATGTCCATAAGTCCATTATATTTGATGACNTGTCTTCATAGCAGAGCTGCTGCAGCCCTCTGATCATCTTCATGGCCCTCCTCTGGACCCGCTCCAACACTTCCATGTCCTGGAGTTAAGAACAGGCTGAAGTGCTGTCCTGAAGCAGTGCTTGATGTGACAATGTGTAACAAAGTACGTGTGTAACAAAGTACGTGTGCACACCAGCACTTCTTTTAGTCTCCTCAGGAAATAGACAATGAAATTAATACATAAGTGTTTATCAGGATATATGCTTTATTATAACTAAGTCTTTACAGTTAAGCCTAAACCTAGTTTTACACTAGATGTTGATTGAAATTTTGATTTAAGTAGGAGCACAATCCATGACATATGTACACATGCATTTAATCAGATTTATTAATTGAGATGGTCAAGTCACACTCTCTCTTGAAAAATATCAAAAAGCTTTTAGGTTTAAAAATGAGCAACTCCATAAAACTGGAGTTTGTCATGGAAACATCATCACACCAACTAATTGGTGTTATTTGTTCATCCCATTAGAGTAATTATTTGTAATTTTTATTATTGTAACGTATGTCCAGCACTTAATGCATATTACTGAGAAACGATGGATTGCTCATTAGGAAAAACTGAGAAATTGAATTGAAAATGCCAGATCAGGCAGACAGATGGAAATATCTCACGTGGCATTCACTCTTAAAAGAATTTGTATTTTTCTTCTCTCACTTCCTCATACATGCAAACAAGGAAGCAAATGAACACTATCTCCTAGTTTCACAACAAAAGAGTAAGAAGTCAGAAATACCATAACCACAAAAAGACAGCTTGAATATAGAAACATATTGGACCCAGCCTTCAAGAGTGCACTCAGTTTCCCTAACACTGAGAGGTACGTCTAACCTACAGAGACATGCTCCCATGAACAGGGAGCTTTGGCTCAGTGTCACTGAAAAAGGTAGGAATAGCCCTTGTTCAGCAAGGAGGATAGATCAAATCCATAGAGAATTCCAACCACTGCATGTACCACTCTTCTATAAGAGGGGGAAAAAAGTAGAGAAGTCTATCACCATTGTTTTTTTCAGAAACTGCAAATCCTGCAAGCTTGGTTTGTATTAAGAAGGAAGAAAATGATGGGATTTCTGTCTAAATGCCAGGTTGACCTCCTTTTAAAATAGTATTGTTCTGTCGCAGGAAACCAGTGACAGAACAGGAAGACACAGCCTCAAACTGTGCCAGGCCAGGTTTAGGCTGGGTGTTAGGAAGAAATTCTTCACAGAAAGAGTGATTGGTCTTTGGAATGGGCTGCCCAAGGAGGGAGTGGAGTCACCATCCCTGGAGGTGTTTAAAAAGAGGCTGGATGACACAGTGCCATGGTTTAGTTAATTAGAAGGCCTTCGGCGACAGGTTGGACTTTATGATCTCAAAGGTCTTTTCCAACCTGGTTAATTCTGTGATTCTGTAATGGAGGATCTGATTCAAAAATTCTTCTTAAAAACAGATTACATTAGCAGTATATTTTCATTGTTCTTTCCCTTTCTGAGTCATGATAATATCATTTAAGAGTCAGAATTAAAAAATATTAGAAGCCTGCAATTGTTTAATCTAGATTCCTGAGAGGAACCTGAGTCCTTTGAAACTCACTTGGAATTACTCAAGATTATAAAGAAAAAATGTGCTCTCAGGTTTGCATTAATTTACTTACAGTAAGCTTCAGAGTATCCTTAAAAAAATTAATGTTACAGCCATCTGCATGCACTTAAACTTGCTCTGCTGAAACGTAATGCTTGAGATCATGGGGAAAGCTACAGCAATTGTTTGAGATCATGATACAAAAGGAAATAAATTGAAGGGTTTGGAATTGGCTAACTGTTGTAAATCAAGATTTAAAAATCTCTGTTAAACTACTTTTTGTTCAGTATCTATTACAAGAAGAGGCACTTATCACAGATAAATATATTTTGGAGCAAAACCAGAATACTGCATGTTCATATTGTAAATGTAGCAGCATAATTGTCTTTCCAGTGCTCCTAAAATGGAAGTTTCCATTTACATCAGTTTTTTAGAATGGGAGGATTTGGGTCTTGTTTTGGTAAGATCTCAAACAGATAAGTTAAGCCTATTAGCCCGAATGTGACAGTTAATATATTGATATTAAGAATGTGCTTCAAGTCAAGAGCTCTTGGCTGGGCATTTTGATTCATTAAAGGTGAAATAAATGTCAAACTGAAGAAGATAAAATTGTAATACTAAAGGTATTAATATAATAACGCATACTGAAGATATTGTCTCTCCCTGATATTTGTTACTAGCCAGGATGGTATGTGTTTCTGTAATGGATAAAAAGGTTATCTATAAGAAAATATTCTGTTCCCTGTCTTATGCTGAAAGCATTTTACATAAAACAACTAGGAAGTTGCACATTCACTGTTTTAATACTACTCAAGATCAAGATCAGTGTCCACTGAATGGTAGTTCATATAGTCCTACAGTCTGACATCCTATGTCCAAGCAACTCGTGGGAAATAGTGCAAATAACATTTTAAAGACTGCAGAGAGATGACAACCTGGAAAAAGCTAACTAAAGTATGTTTAAAAATTTGTGTTTCTTAATTTCTTACATTAAAAACCAAGCCCAATGTGAAATAAAATAAATTAAGCTGATGCTGATGACACTGCAGTAGTCCTGGTGCAGATTATATATGCTTGATTAAAGGGTTCAGGTATCTTGATTTGGTTTGGCAAATGAAAACCTCATCCTACTATAAGTCATTTTCTGTTATATATCTGTTATATTAATTATATCTATTTTCACAGGTATAGACAGACATACCCCAGAGTTGTGGCACCCATGAAGAGATCAGGCAAGCCTGTGCAGCTGTGTTTTGATCACTGGAAAGGTTTCCTGGCATCCAAGAACTGAAATCACCTTTTGGGTATGACAAGTGAATCTGAGTATCTTGCAAGTGAAAATCAACGGTTTCTGTAAGGAAGGAGTAAGAACATTTATCACAAAAAATTAGAAGTAAAACAACCTTTAATAATTGCAGCAATACAAACTCAACTGTATGTATTGCTCTCTCAACTGGCATTTAGCCATCCATCATTTGCTAGCTCAGAAAGCAGATCTGTGCTTTTCCCTCCCCTTGCTGTTTCCCAGGGCTGCTGGTCTCTTTTCACCACTTCTTTCCCATAGGCACATACATCTGGGACCCAAACACTCATTTGTGTCTTCCTCTGAAACTCTGCTTTTTATCACACAGGGAAAGGGTGGATTTTGTGAGCAACTTTCTTTCTTCTTCATTGTTGTATGCCACTTACTAACTCTGTCGATAGACACTTGGAAGGTATCTAAAATGCTAGACGAGGAAACAGATATAATTCAGAGGAAAACTGACCCTGATTGAATGGGGTCAAAATGCTTCAGCCACCTCTTTCATTTGAAACACGTTTACAGACTCACACTTCTTTCACTGTAACTTAGGGTTGACATAAATGTATTTGGGATCTGTGTTAGTCTTAACGATAAGTTCAGCTAGATTGAGTTAATTCTATTACTAGTCAAATTCTCTGTGAAGAACATGCAACAATTTCACCTCTCAGAGAGCTGTAACACCAAAATTGTTGAGCGCACCAAAATTTAGTTTCAGAAATCTAGTCCGTATATTCCCTAGGTATCAGCATCTAGCAGGTGAATTAAAGTTCATATTTCCTAATTCTCATATCTAATTGTGTGTATTAGTTAAGCTCCAGGGGAAACTCCAAAAGTACTTATCTCAAAATTATATGTCTAAGAATTTGAACTTTTTTCTTGAGGTTTAGAAATTTAAGGCTATTCTTAGAAACATTTGAAGAATGTAAGCCACCAAAGGCATTTGAAAAAAAATTCTTCCAGTCATTTCTAGATTTGGTCAGTACAGATACTTCTCGAGCTTTCTCACCTGTCAGAAATCCTGGGCCGTTTTTGTTGAGGAGGCTAAGAATGGAGAGTTACCAAATTATTTGATGGAGTTTTCTATAGACTGTGTTCCAAGCACTTGTTTGCTACATTGTGCATCTCTTGTTTGTTGCTATGGCAATCCATTCTAACTAGAGCTTTTTGACCCACAGAAATGTTAGCCAACCAACAAAGTTTGTAGCTTTCAAGCAATTCTTGGTACTTTTAATATTCTTTAAACAGCATCTTTCTCATTGTCCAAACCATGGATGCCAGAGGCCTGACTTTCCATTGCTAAGGATGATTTATATCACACCAGCAGTAAAAACAGATCTGCAAAAAGTGTAGATGTAATTAGAAGCACTTTCATGTTCTTCTACACTGTTGGAGTAGCAGAGAGGAATCTTAAATCTGTGTCCTCATTCCTTTTGTTTTCTTTGATGGGAAGTGCTTCAGCTAGGACAGATGCAGATAGAGAACCTCTCTTGTTCCTGAACTGCTGAGGAACAGCTACACCAAGACGCTCAACACACGCACACTTCTTCACATTTATCTTAGGTTAGCACATTCCTTTATTTAACTGTCTCTGATCTGACTATATCTGATCATTCCTTCATCTCATTTTCACTTAACCTTTTGCCCTCTACACACACTAAGCATCCTATTGGGTATCTCCCAAGGGACCCCCCCCACTCCCCCTTCCTCCACTCTTTCTCCAATTTAGGTGCTTTATGCCACTCCTGGTAATTTACCTGATTACATGGAAGGAGCTGTAGATCTTTTTGTAATTGCTGCTTTACTTAAAACATTGATTCTTTAGCTCCTGTCTTTTCAGGTCATCACACCTCACTGGAGGTTTCTCTGGATTAATGAGGAACTCAGCAATCATAGAAGAGACCAGAGCATGGGGGTTATTGTACATTCTTACATTTGAAAGCTACTCCATAGCATCTACAAGAGGACTCTTGGCACTTGCTTAGTTACATTGGATGTCCAATGTTATCTCTCTGGGCAAGTAAGATCCTGGCAATCACTGTAGTCCTGCTTCATTTTTTCCCAATCTTTTTGACACAAACACATTAATTCTCCCAAGCTCCTTTGGCAGCTGTAAGAAATGCTCTCTCTTTTCTTTCTCTCTCTTTTCTCTTTCTTTCTTTCTTTTTTTTTTTTTCTTTCTCTCTTTCTTTTTTTTCTCTTTCTCTTTTTCTCTCTCACTCCCTCTCTTTCTCTCTTTCTTTTTTTTCTCTTTCTCTTTTTCTCTCTCACTCCCTCTCTTTCTCTCTTTCTTTTTTTTCTCTTTCTCTTTTTCTCTCTCACTCCCTCTCTTTCTCTCTTTCTCTCTCACTCACTCTCTTTCTCTCTTGCTTTCCTGCTTTCTTGCTTTCTTTTTAATATGATTGATAATATAGAATATTTCTTTTAACTTTTACTGACATTCCTGGGCTAGGTGAGAGTTTCCCTATTTGAATGTTAATCCTCAGCACGCAGTAGCACATCTTCCAATCGCTTACTAATTATGGAACTCATTTGTAAAATGCTGCTGGTTAATTTACAATTGCCCACAAAGCTCCACCTAGCATTAGCCCCACAACATATAATGTCATCCTACCAACACTCCCACTGTCAAAGGTCACATAAAGCAAACCATTGCTTTATACAGAAACTCATAGTTTAACACAGAAGGAATAGCAGCCCTTGGGCAAAATTTGACTATATAGTTTCATATGATGCACTGGAAAGAACTACACTCTGGAAAGGATGCCAGTAATACAGGTTCTCTGATTCAATGCAGAAAATGCCCCAACTGAAAAGTACTGGCAAAAAAAATGTAATTCTTGTTACCTCCAAACTCTTGGGTTGAAAAAAAAGAAAACAACCAGTTTGTCTGAGGAGACATAAATACATAAAACAGAAAAGACCTCCCAGGGTGACTTGAAATATGTTCAAACTACACATCTACTCTGCTCCCTAGAACCCAGTAAATATTTCTTTGGCCCCACAAAGTATTTCAGTCTGAACCTAGGAAACCTCAGACTGACCTTGGAAATAAGATTCCTCATTTTTGAAGTAAATGTCTCAGCCACACTACTGGAGGAGTTGCACTTTTCTGATTGAAACATATAAAACTTGTCTCATTTGGCAAAAGGGGTAGATTAAACTGTGGGGAACTGGTTGTTTTCCTAATTAACTGACCATACTTTCTGCAGCTTTTATGCCCCAGTACAGTGCTGATGGCAAGGTTAAAATATCTGGTTTAGCCCATTATGACAGGGTGAAGTCCATGTAAAGCAGCACAGCCTACCTCAAAGGGAATCCACTGACTCACCTTACTGTGCATATGGCATGTGTCTCTACAGAGATTTTGTTCTCTTCAGGTTGTATCGGACGGTTTAACAGCATTCGATGCTGTAGTGTTCCTTTAGATTACCTTGAATCCCAGTGGAGATTTTAGATTGCATATGTCTGGATTTGATTAGCTTTGTCATTGTGTTTGCTTCTTACGTTTTTCTCCTCTGTCAGTTGCCTTAACTCTTTTTTCACCCAAGACAAGATCTCACTCCCCAATGAGATGCATTTAAAATATGCTTTTGAACCAGTCTTTGACATCATCTTCTGACAATATCTGACTCATATTCAGGTATAAATTTCCCAGGTCTGGTTATGAATTCCCTGTAGAAAAGTACAAGTGCATGTCCCATGTAAAGCACAAGGACAAGAAAGGTCTCAAATTCCTCTTCTGATGACCGGTTGGTTTCTTTCAGCTAACACTGAAAGCAATTGTGCCACAGGCTTCTTTTTAATATCATAGCTGCTTTCAGGACCTCAGTCTGAAACTGTCTTTTGTCCAACAGTTTCATTTAAAACAGACCAAAACAATAAAGATAGACACTTTGACCAGCATCTACAATATTAATTGAATTAAACTTGACTTTAATTCTAACAAAAAGTAAATGCAGTGCTGGGTGTTAGATAAAATAAGGTGATGTCTTTTTGAAATGACTTTGCTTCAGCTCGAGTTTCTCACTTGAGGCCAACCAGAAGTGTTGAAATGCTGTCAACTACTATTTCACTGAGGCTTCTGGTCCAGGGCATCACTGCAGACATTCACCTGCCCAAGATGTGGCCCTCACACCCTCCTCACGTCCTGCCAAATCCTGTATGTGCTCAGAGTTTCACTAGGCTGCAGGTTGTAGCCACGTGGCTCACATTTAAGAGCTCCATGGGGATCAGGTAATGTTCAGACATCTGAAAAGGACAATGCTCTCCAAACAGAGTGAACCTTTGAACTTTCTTAGGTTTTTGATATAGTGTTAAGCCTTAGCTTTCTAAAACCAAACCAGAACAAAAGAAAAGTGTGCTCCCTTTCATTCAGTTTTCTGATTTTGCACTAAGTTGTCAGCAAAGCAGACCTTTTACCTATAAACAGATGGCACACAATTCTGTGGCTTTTCCCCACATTTGATGAACACATCTCAAGTCCATTTACATAAGCATGGAAAATATTAAAATGACTACCAGGTCTGTGTAGTGTAAGACACCTGGAGCACATGGCTGCCAGCAAGCTTCTGAGGTGGGGATATTCTGGCAAACAGTCAGGGCCCTGGGGACTGAGCCATTTTTGACTCAGGTTATTGCATCTTTTGACACCTAAAGACATGTTCACCTCTGACCCAGAAACATCTGCAAAGTTGAACTATAAAAAAGGGAATGGAAATGTAGCCTTTTTTCCCCTCTGTATTTTTATTTTCTATTCAAAAGGGTTTTAAAAGGCCTATGAAATGTAAAATTGCTTTTTTTGCCATAGTTGCAAACCTCATTTCACTTTTATCTGAGATGCGCTTGTAGCGAATTTCTAGAGCTGAAAAACTAACGCAATAGCCACCTTTGAGGCCCACAGTCCAAAGCAGTGAGCACAGCCCAGCCTGCACCTCTGAATGCTTGAGGCAAACGTGGGATCTGCCATGGTGGCCAGCTTGTTCTCACTCCCACCATTCTCCCCAGCGTTTTCTCTCCAGATTGCATTGCCTGAAAAATTCTTACATATTCTGCCTTTCCTTCCTAAAGTAACAGTGACTTGTTTTTACTCAACAAGCCCTCACTTTCACTTCTTCTGTGAAGACAAAAGTTTAATAAATATCTGGACATTGCTGCTGGTCATCTGACATATCTCATCATCAGAATACCAGTTCTGCTGGTGACTGCACAGGTGACTGTAGTTTCTTATATAAAATATCAGTATACTAATACCAGTTTAAGTCTTTCTTTCACCATTCTTGTTATGAATTGATGCTACAATGTATATGCACATAGACTTTTTTTTTAACTTGATTTTGCCTACTAACTTCTGGCAGATAAAAAATTGAGCTAGCAATTTTCTGTGTGTCAGTTTGCTCTCCTATAGAGTGATTTTGTATGTCTTGTAGTAGAATGTGACTATCTTTGGATGAATGACACTACAGAAATCCCCAGAATTATTATTTTGACCTTTAACTATGGTATAATATAGTCAATTTCTTGTTTCATTTAACATGAGAGGTAGCATATAGGGCAGTGCAAAGTAATGTTGAAAGCTGTCACTGACTTTGCCAAAATTAACACATTTCCCTTTGGAAAAAAAAACTTTGGAAAAGTTTTTCTTTTCTGAGTACAGACATTTTATGTTAGAGCCTCAGAGCTGATTCTGTCTCTCCTAAGTTATAAACCCTTATGGATGTACCATAAAGATGTCCACCTAATGCAGAGAAAAGCAGATTAATTGATCACAGTAATATATTCTTATCCACTGAATAAGAGCATTCCACGTATTGTTTCTTGTTTTGTTTCTAGCTTGTAAATCTCCATTGTAGAATACAAATGAAAATGACCCAAATATGTATTATTTATGAATAGGACTCTCAGATATTATGCTTTAGATTGATTGTGTTAGACAGGATATAACAGAAGCACAATAAGTCAATGAAAAATAAAAAGCAGCAAAAATGTTCCATGCTAAAAATGTAGTTCTAGTGACACCTCTTATATAAAGGACATTTCCAACACATTGGCATTTATATTTATCATGACTCTGTGTGTGATTTACAGTTGTCTGAGGTACTGAATATCAGGAATATCCATGCACATACACATCCCTTTTGAATGATGGTAAGTCATAGACTGCTGCATTGCCCCTTATACAGCAAGCGTTTCCTCCCCTTTTTATTTTAATTCTCTAGCTTCAGGGAGGCAAAGGAAGCAGTAGATCAATAGGGTGTCTTGACTGAAGTTGCCTGCAGCACTTCCATTTCTCAGACTGGACACTGATGCTAACTATCAATAGCAATAAGAGGCTGTCTCAGACAGAATTAAGGCTCCTTCTTCTGCATGGCTGTCTAGTGCTTACTGATAAACATCTTGTGTACAGGATTGCAACAAATAAACCATTTCAAGTGTGCAAACTAGCCACTGTCATTCTTCCCCTTGCTCTGGGGTGAAGGGACTGATAGCTATTTTCATACAGCTGATAACATGTCAGATAAGAGGAAAGACAAGCAATAGTACAAAGGCATAATGCTATAATATGTGGAAAGATCACTGATGAAATTCTCTATGCTCCTGTAGAAACCCTGAGAGAACAAAAGACAAAAATATTGACTTCTGGTTAAACTACTTAAAAGATGATACAGGTAAATTTAACTATTTATTAACCTCTGATTTTTAGGTAATGTTAAAGATATCCTGCCAAGATGTTTTATTCAGACGTTATTGATTTTTACCAGTCCTCTGGATGTGCAAATTCAGACTGGAGATAAAAACTAACAGACTGGATGCAGCTATGATATAGCTGGGGAGGTGTCAGGCAGCATTGTGGTCACTTGTCATTTGACCCAAGCTACACACAATGCTAATTTTGCTAATTTTGGAAGAACTGTGCCTCTTTGGTCTCCTTCCCTGCAAAAATTGATTTCTCTACTGATCTATAGTTCTGTTGTGCACTCCTTGTTTTCAGCATGGATAAGGATGAAGAATCAGAACCCACCCACATAAACCCACCATTAAAATGCCCTAACTGAGATCTTCTTGGTGGTAAGTCCTGTTGTAACTCTGCTTGAATCAGACATTCAGTGGAGTTGTGGCAATTTACATCAAATGAAGAACTCACATGTTAATCAGGGTTTATTTGTCTTTTCATTTTGTTTTAACTGACTAGGAATGGGGCAAGTGGTTCAGATGCTCTACTGGAAAATTAACAGAGCCTTATTTCATATCCTTCTGTGGAGCTCTAACCATTTACAGAGGCAACTAATTTGGCTCTGAGACATCTCCAGCTTTATATGAAGTGGTGCTTTTCAGATTAGCAAACTGCTTTTCTGAGGGAAGTTTCAATGATCGATTTTGAGTTTCAGACTATGACAAAGAAAATGTTTAAATGACATTGTTTTATTTCATAATAATTTTTACGTTAACTCTAACAAAGGCTGGTGGATTTCATAGGATAAGATTGTTCTGAAGATAGTCCTGCTGCTGCTGAATGCTTTAATTAAGGTGGTTAGTGAGAAAATAAACCAGTGTTGCCAAGATTTTAGTGACTGGTTATGAATAACCCTACCAAAAATATATGCATAAGAAGATTCCTGAATATATGCCCATGAATGTATGTAGTGGCTTTAGAAGACATGAAATAAAATGTTCAATGGACTTCAGTTTAGAAAAAAACACCAACTACAACCTGTAGATTAACTGCTTACTGATAGACATTTTCACTATTTTTGTCTCTACCATATGCTGTAATCAGACTTGAACACAAGAGCATTCTGGGGGTGGAATAGTTAATGTGTGTACTTTGCTCAGAATCACTGCTGTTGTTAATTGTCCTCCGGTATAGAACATGTACATTTTATATTAATATCCTGATTAGTCAGACAGAGCATGCAGTTTCTAGCTAGGGAAGCTGGAATTTCAGAAACAGCTTGGCTCTTCACTTTGATTACTTTCTGGCTGGAGAGTTGGAGTCAAACTAATTCATTTTGTAAACATTACTGGTCATTCATGTACAGTACATTGCATGAATCAGTGCAGGACAGTCAGATGGGTGCAAGTTCAAAAGTCCACATGAACATCTCTGTTTCACTGTACGCAGTAAAATCCCTGCAAGTAAGAAGGATCATATCTGTACTCTACTCAGACAAAATTCTCCCCCCACAAAAAATTAATTTTAATTGGTAGAATTCCTTAAGAAAGGTGAAAACAAGGCTCCTAACTGTTTGCTAATGAGCAGTCTACCCTCTGCACCCTAACAGTCAGCTTTCAACAAATATTTATACAGTTAGAGCCTCAACATTTCAGCACAAATATCAGGCCACAACCTCGGCTAGTCTAAATTGACGTAGTCCTATTTTCTTCAGTGGCATTACAGTGATTTACAATAGCTGAGGTTCTCCTTTTATTTTTTACTCTTCGTGCCTCTGGCAGAGTATTCTCTCCATACTTCTTTCAGCTGAAGAGTGGATTCATTTTAAAGTAAAAATTAAATTAAAACCCAAGCTCTTCATCACATTAAAGTTTCTCCACAATTTTAAGAGGGGCTTAGTAAAATGGAAGATGTCTTAAAGGTGACCATGAGCTTTCAATAACATAACAGTACTAGCTGAGTAGGGGTGCAAAGGCAGAAAGCCATTAAAAAAAAAAAATGTTCTTTTGTTAAAAAATAGATGCTTTATATATACACACACATATATACACAAAATCTGTTTTTACTGCTCCCACTGAAGAACTCCATTGTCTGTTGGTTTTAACAGCAGCTATGCAGAGATGGAAGGTACACAGTTGTGTATTATAATAGTTGTTTCCCAATGTTATTAAGCCAGAATTCTTTAAAAATATATTGTCTTCTTTTATTCTACCCAGTTTTTCAAGATAAGAACATTAGTAAAGCAATTTTTTTTCCCCCCAGTGGTAAGTGACTTGAAGCTGAAGACAGAGAAATGGATTGCATGACATATTTTCTACACAAACATAGGGATTAATTTAAATTATTCCCTTAAATCAAAATAACTAGACTTTTTTGGCAGCCTTTGAAGTTAAATGAATGTTTATTCTTGCCATTAAGTGTAGGTTTTCGGACATTCTGCAAGACCACTCAAACAAGATGATCTAAAGCCATTTACACAAACTAAGCCAAAGCCAAGATGCTTGTAACAAAGCCACGAAGAAAATGCAAGCATTTAAAAGTAGGTAATATTTTGTTTAACAAATTCATGGTTAAAGATGCAGAATTGTTCCCAGTGTGCTGTCAATCTCTGTAGATTAGGGCTTGTTTATTAACTATAAGTCCGATGATTTCAAAAGTAGACTTCCTATAGAACAAGTCTCTTCTGTGACTTGTATGCTCTCCCAGACCTGGCTTGCACTCTTCCAGGGACACAGAAAAGTTAGCTTTGAGAATACATTTGGAATTCCTTTCAAATGTCCCTTATCAAAGTTGACAAGAAGTACCTATTACTTGCACAGATTTCAATGCGCCTTTTCTGTAGAAGAGAATTAAATCAGGTCATGAGATGTAATAAACCAGATGTGAGGTTTCCAAATATATTTGTTGTCTTTCATGGTTAATACTTTTTGAAGTGCACTACTAAAATGCTGCGTAAATGTAAAACCTGGTTTGCCTCTGAAGGCTATGATTGACTAAAACAATAGGTAATATTCTTGGAGATACTTAGCTTCTGATAATTCAGCCACACAGACATTCTCTGATTTTCTCTTTTTTCCTGCAGGGCCATTTTCACATGTACAAAAACGCCCTCGAAAACTACATATTTTTTATATCTAAAATTCACAGCATGTATTGCTGTTAAATTGCCACCTTAGAGGACCTTTTTTTTTTTTAATTTCATTGAAAATGCATATTAAATCAAAGTGATAGACACATGTAATGTAAAATGTCTGTCAACAATTAGAATCCCATTTGGAAGTTTGTAAAGCATCACAATTTCAAATTAATTTAAATTGAGAAGAAAAGTTTTTAGATCGAAAGTTTTAGCCTGCAGTACTGCAATTTTGTACAGAACAAATCCAGATTTGTTTGCCCTTTTCTGAATGAAAGAGAAATAAAAGAGCCAGAGCTTCTAACGCAGTTAATTCACCATCACGTGTCAGTCAAGTGGTTTCACTCTTTCCACAATAAAGGCCAACTTACATTGATTATTTGAAAGATATAATAAAGCAGTAAATATGTAAATAATATAGTCCGATATAAAACTGTGATGTCCTGCCACAGAAATACAGAATAGCCCAGGTTGGATGGGGAATCTGGACTAGAAAGCTCATCTGGTCCAACCTTTCATTTTCAAGGAACCCAGAATACACTGTACTTGAGTGCTATGTATTGAAAACTATTTTTTATTGGGATAGACTACCCAGTGATATCCATGTGGTTTGGGGGGAAAAAATGCATAGAAGGAAATGCTTTATAAAATTTCCATTATATTCTTCTAAGATGATGACCAGTGTTACACACAAAGCTCCTGGGCATCCTGAAATCATAAGATCCACAGGCAAGCAGGACTACTGCAGCACTGAGGGCAAGTGCCTCCAAGGCAGCTTTGTCCTCGTTCATGTGGCCACACCACTGACAATTTGCCTGCAAAGATGGGGACTCAGATTGGCAGTCAAAGGGGTACAAAGTTTGAGCTGACACTTGGATTTTCCCAAACTCTTTGACCTACCAAAATCTGGGGCTAGGTTTACAGCTAATATTTACTGAATACAATGTAAACACCTGCAATATAGTTTGTCATAAAACAAAAGTGCATTCAATTAATTTCAGCTCTTCTGGCATACTTGTTTTTAGCTTTATAATGTTCATCTTTCCAAGCAGTATTTCATAATGTCATCTTTCTAGACTGAAATTAGTGTAATCTTGTAGATATATGCCAATGCTTCAAGCATGGAATCCTGCATTCCCTGTAGTGATACATAGCTCCTTTATAAGCAGATACACTTCCAGTGCTAATATACTTATGTATATTTCTTCCAGATTAAATTCTGTCTGTTTCTAGACATACCAGTCATCACTTTGATTGATTTTTGTGAGAATGACAATAAGGAAGCTGAATAATAAGATATGCAAAGTATATTCTACAGTTCATTTCTGAAAGGAGAGTCAATCCCATGAGAACTTTCTATAGTGTGTTACTGGTTACAATTATTGCAAAAATAATCATGTGCTATCATTAAAAAAAAAAAGTAAATTGCTAATAACAGTTTTTGTCTTTAGTTAGTTAGTATTTATAAAGTCTTTGAGTAATCCCCTTGAAAAACCAAGATTACCTGTGATTAGCAGATTGGAACAGGTGGTTTAAGGAGCTGTACTCCTAAACTGTCAGAGCTGTTTTGCTTACAGAAGCAGTGAGTGGTTTCCAAGTCACCAGCAAACTCCTGCAGGCTTCTCTGAATATGGCAACCAGCACCAGTTACAGGATTTTGTTGCTCTAGGCAAAACATTAAACATAGGCCCCTCACAAGGCACAGTCACTACCACAAGGAAGTGTTACTAAACATTTTGCAGCCCCAGGCAGCTGCGTGCTGTGTGAAGGTGGTGGCAGTGCTGGCCCTGAATGTAGATTTACCTATCTCTCCCCCATTAGGCTCCCGTCCATCTCACTTTTTACCTTTGCACTGAGTTTACCTAATTGCTTCTGCTCAGTGTGACTCCCATCACTGAACACAGGCAGGTCTTGTCCTACTTTAGAGCAATCCATTACCAGTGGGGCAAAGGAGCAGCAGGTCTGGCAGCCCTTGGAGAGCAACACTGGCTGAAATTGAATTCTGCTCTTAGAGAATTCTAGGAATGAAACAAAGAGTAAGTGAATGATACTGCTTGAATAGACTGAGTGCAGCAGTGTTATTGTGCTGTGAGATTATACATACAGCGTCGGAGAGAACAGTGTTGATGAGGGAGGAGGGAATGAACCATATTTATCCTTTGTTTAATTCCACTTAATTCAGTGCGTTTATAATGCATTTGGCTCTGTTTTCCTGAAACTGTTATTCTTACATGCTATAGCTTTGCTTATGCTTTCATGAAGCATAAAAATGGAAGCTGCTTCAACTTCAGAAGCCAAGATGAGTGAACTTTAGAGGCAGAGCAAGTGACTTCAAGCCCTACAATGTGTAGGAGTGCAAAGGTATGCAGTTGTCAATAAAATATGTTAACGAGACATTTTACTTAGAAGTATGGTATTTACATCCTAGGCATTGTCAGCGATGCCTTCTCTAGATCATTTTTCTGTGTAACAGTTGTTTATGCTCATCTGAAGTTAGTAATGGGCCTGATTTGGCACACTCACACAAATACAGCTCCTCTCGGAAATCAGTTTGTATAGACTGGGAGCTTAGATGCATGTTCTATTTGCAAACAGCTGGAATGACTTAAGTAGTTACCGTACCACGCACTGTTGCCCCATGCAGGAGGAGATTTCCATCCCTTGCTGGCCAAGGAAGTCATGCAAACATTTTTGCTACACTAGCACAATAGGGGCTAGAAGAGTCCATCCGCGACTGCCCCAGCTCAGTTGGTGCGACAGTGGCTTCCTAGCATGGGGCAGTGACAGATGGTGGTCAGAAGCAATTTACTTGATCATCACCAGCACCTGCTGGAAATGTGCTCATGTGCAGCTCTAGACCAAAACATTGCTCATGGTGCCCTGTCAGTGCTCTGCCTTCCACACAAGGATGAATTTCAACAAAGATGTTTAAGACTGAGTACTTGCATTGCAAACTTCTGAGGAGAGAAGTCTTCATGGTCTCAGAAGTGAGTTTATGATGTATCCTTGAGCTTTACAAATAGATTTGGAATGAACACTGATGTTTGATACAAGTTCTTCCTAAATGTACCATGTTCTCTTATATTCAAGTATGACTCTCCCCTTGTTCCTTTGCCTGTTGTAGTACTTACATGATATAATAACTGTTGAATTGCTGAACCAGTACAGATTGGGTCAGCAATGTTTGTCTTCACATGTACGATTTTTGCCACAAATGCCTTTAGTATGATCTAAAAATTTCTCAAGCTTTAAACTCTTATTCACTCTTCTAGGGAGTCAGTGACTAGGAGTGAGCTCAGAAGAGCTTAATGATTGTGTCCAGTCCTGAGGAGAGTTAGCTAGACTGCAGAAAGCTCCTTACAGCATGTGAATAAATGTGCTCTGCAATCCTGGATGCTCCATTTGAGATAGAATCTGAAGTTCTGTGAAAAAGGACCAAAACACAGAATATATAACACAGGGTGAAATTCAAGAAAACAGTTTGTACTCAAAGTCCAAAATAATTTCACTAAATCCCAATCTAGTTTCTGGATTTGTGAGGAAGAGCCTGTTCAAAGTCTCTTTTTGAGGATTGCTCTTTGAATCTAGTGAATCTAGTGACTTGAGCTTTTCTTAGGGAAGGAAAAGAAACTTTCTAGGTGGGAACTGTATGATCTTGGGTTTATGGAGTTGTAGTTTTCAAGGCTGTCTCTCAGTCACTGATATAGTATCTGGCTGGCAGCTCAGTGTTCAACTCTTCCCTGTTGCAGAATTATTCCAAGAAATCAGCAACTTCTGTTGCTACCTTTTGAAGTAGGTGATGGCTGCTGTTGCCATCTGAACATTAAATGATCACTAACGGGAAGAGAACTGCAGAAATGTCTCTGAAGGATCATATTGCTCTGTGAGGAAATGGGCTCCCCACACAACCCAGATAATGTGTGTGTAAGTCTGTGAGTAAATATATTTACACACAGAGGGATGTAATTTGCGCGCTGTCACTGCAGACCAATTCTATTAACAGGATGGTCAAAACTGAGGACAGAAGGTGGATGGTGAGGACTCTGCTTAGCTGAGGCATGGAAAGCGGAACATTATCCATACTTTATTGTAAGTAGTGGCTGCCAAGCCAGCTTTTTGTGCTGATGTAGAGAGTATGACAATTTTCACATTGTAAACACTGTGTATCAGTCAGGGCACTTCAACATGATGCAAACAAATGTTTGTGCTTACTAACAGTTCCACCGTATTTGAATCAAAAATTTGTCCTGAAATTGAGAGAGGTGGTTGGGTTCACTTCATCAGTCAAGAAATTTGGGACTATAGAGGCAACACTTCCCCTGAGGTTTCTGACATTCTTATCCCATGATCACTGCATATACTCCAGATTAAAATGAAACTTCAAAATTTAGATAAAAATGCATACTCAGTAAATCTGATTTGACAGTGAAAATCTTTCTGTGACAACCACAGCTCTTACTTCATTAGATGATTCTTGTGTAGAAAATCAACTGTAGATTCTACTTCAGAGAAAATTGCCATGTGAAATGTTGGCCTTGTGTTTGTATTTTGATGAACTACAGAATTTTGTATCATTTTGTTTCAAAGGTAAGCTAATCCTAAGGGAACATTAAGAACACATTTTATTTTTCCTTAAATATCCTGGAAAATACGTCCCTCAGTCCTACTCCTTCATTTGCTTTTAAATGGCTCCCACCTCCATATTTTACACTGTTTTAAATAGCACTTTGATAAAGAAATTGTAACAATGATAGTTGTTTAAAAATTGGCACTGAGACTCTCGTGAATAGCTGCCTGGGTGCACACCAATTATGACTATGAAGTTTTCCTACTGCATAAAGGCACTCTATCTGAAGCAAAATGCTTGGAGGAAATGTTGACTGATAGTTATATCTCATAATTTGATATCAGATGTTTTTTTCATGACTCCTCTTTTGACATGTACATATTTCAGTGCCTTTTAAAATTTTTTTTTTCTTTTTTTCTTTTTTCTTTTTTTTTTTTTTCTACCCAGAGTTATTTCTGTGATGAGAAACATCACAATATATCTTTGGAGGATATCTTTACAGCCCAGGAGTGTTTCAAAAAATTTATATTTATGTCTGGAGAAATCTCTGTCACTTCATTTCTAAACTTCTGGTTTGCTGGTGGAGGCTGGGATACACTACAATTAAAAAAAAAAAAAAGTAATTACACTAGGATGTAAAGGCATTTGGCTTGCAGAGCAAACTTCTCCTGTGGCATCACATAAAATTCTTGGCTCTCTATAGATCTTATAGACTCATTCTTACACGATGACCACTGTATTATAAATGGGTGGGAAGATTTCTGACCCAAGCAGCCTACCTAAAATACCCTCTGAATTATTTCCTAAAACCTAAAAAAAAAGTACATAAAGGATAGAATGATACCTTGGGAATAATAAAAACAATAATAGTAATATTGAAATAAAAACATTTTCTGAAATGTATGGAATTTTTAAAAATGCATTTATTTTATAATAAGAAGTAGGACATTCTGCTATTAATCAACTATATCAAATAGAAGAAATAATGGTAGACTTCAGGATGTGAGAGTATTTGTAATTACCAATTTGTAATTTCTAGGTTCTCTGTGTAGTGTTGTAGAAGTGCATGGAAATCTTCCGCAGTGCTGCGTATTTAGCTTTCTGAGGGGTTTGGGTTTTTTTCCCTGCCTGGTGTGCTGTACCTACTGAGTAGTTGCCTGTACAATGATGCAGGATATTGCTGGTGGTTTTTTTTTTCTTCTTTTTTAACTCTCTTCCCAGAAAAAAAAAAACAAAAAAACAAACGGACTTTCCATCCAGCTTGTTTACTTCATGATTTATGTCTAAATTGACAGAGTCATTCAGAGGCATTCGTGTTAAATTTGAAACAAACATATTTAATGCTTGTGTTGTAATAAAACAGCTAAAAGAGCAGATTAAAAAAGATATGCACAGAGGGGTCTGATTGATTGAGCGATTGATTTTACTACTTTTCCCATAGGTGGGTGGTGATGGCTGTAAATCTCTTGATAATCATTTCAGAAGCATCTTCATCAATAGACTTAAAAGGGACAACTAGGTGTGAAAATTTGCCGGCCACCAGGTCAAAAAAAAAAAAGGCAGCAAATGTGTATAGAAAGAATTGAATTAAATAATTATAGCATTAGTCATGTTCGGTTTTGTTTCGGGTGTGGGGGAGTTCCACATCACTGCGACTCTCTGGGATTTAGGGGAGAGAGAGAGAGAGGGAGGCTCTTTCCCTACTCTTTTTTTTTTTTTTTTCCGTCCCCTTTGGCTCAACCGGCATTGCTTACGATTCAGTTATGTGGCTGTAAGCTTGTGTTTGTGAGCAATGATCAATTATTAGTTGTCAGTAATACTGGAGAAGAATTTCATTCTGGTGCCCTCAGAATTCCTGGAGAATTATTATTAGAAAATTAATAATAAAATAAAATACAATTTTAAAAAAGGGGGAGGGGGGGCGGGGGCAGAGAAGAGGGAAGGCAAGGAAGGAGAACTGACTGTATGTCCGCAGAAGAAGTCATAGCTAAACCCACAGAGTTACAGGTCTTGCAATGCCTCTATTGAACAGCGTGATGCAGGCTGTTGATAATCAAACAATTCCAGATAGCTGGTGCTTGCTGTCCCTGGGTAGCTGTGCCCCAGGACTGTCTCAAAAGTTTATTATACAGCGGACCACAAAGCCAAGTTCCCAGCTGACTGCAGCATCTGGAAGCCCCTAATTACACACAGTTCTAAAATACATGTAACCTGCGCTAGCTGAAAAACGATTTGCTGGAGAGGTCACTTTAACGACGTTCGAAACTCTTCGTGCTGTATCTTTCTTAGTTTAAAATAAAAGGGGGCGGGGGCGCAAAAGGCGAACATAGGAGACGACGAGGAAGAAAGGAAAAAACCTCAAAACCACAGCAAAACAACTTGTCCTGTTAACCGAAAAGTGGGCATTTCTGCGGCATGGAAACGCGAACGGTGCAGTTAGACGGAAAGAGCTTTCTCCTTGCAATGCTTTGGCAGCAATACAGAGACGGAGTGGAGCCGCAGGTTGGGCTGACCTCGGGGTGCCTCCCCCAGCAAAGCGGCTGCTCCCGAACTCTCCGCCCGCAGAGCTGCTCCGGGGCTGCACGCTTGCACAAAATATGA
>WBNM01034931.1:288017-292862 GCA_013399055.1 Ramphastos sulfuratus | reverse complement strand
TTTTTTTTTTTTTTTTTTAAACTCAGCGTTTTGTTTCGCCTGTTTCTTAACGAAACTCCAAACTCTTTCCGTTTTTTGATGTTTTTCCTCCGCCCTCCCCCCACGGGGCGGTTTGGCATCCTGAGCCTGCGGGAGATGGATCCGCGCCCCCCGCGCCGTTCTTCGCGCCCCGCGGAGCGGGGGAACAAAGTGGGGCTGCCGCGGGGTGGCTGAGCCAGGAGCCCCGCGGGACAGATGCCCCGTCCGGCCACACACGCTGCCCGCGCCGTCTCCCCGAAAGGGGCGGAAAACAGCCCCGGGCACCCACTTTCTTGCCTCTCCGCCACCCCCCATCTCTCAACACCCTTGCGAATATCGGCGCTCCCGCACCCCCCCACTCCCCCGCAGACCCGCCGAGCGGGGGACGCAGCCCGTTTGCCGAGCAGTCCTGGCCTCCGGCTGCACCGAAAGCTTCCTGGAGGCGGAAAAGTTACCGCCGCCGGGCCCGGCCACGGCGAGTATCGCCCCGTCCCGAGAACCGCCGCGCCGGAGAGCAGCACGGAGCTTGTTTTCTGTCCCCAGGGTTGTTGGGCTTTTTTGTTTGTTTGCTTGTTTTTTTTCTTCGTCTCCTCCTCTACCCTCCAAATCGGTGAGCGAAGAATAAGCCCTGGCTTTGTGTCCGCCAGGATTTGGAGAAGGAGCGTGTGAAACAGCTTTTTTTTTTTTTTTTCCTTCCCCACCCCCCCCCTTTTTCCTCCTCCGGGAGAACGAATTTTGGAGGAGTTCGGTGCAGCCCGGCGGGCGGTGGAGTGGGGACTCCTACCTGTACCGCGATCCGGGGTGACAAGTGGTACGCTGGAGCCGCGGCCGGGAAGGAAGGGGCTGGCGGGGGCAGCGTCCCCCCCTTGCCCGCCGCGGCCGGCCCCCCCAGCGGCCATGAGGAGAGCAAGCACCGGGGGGCTGCGCCGGGACCGGCCGGCGGCGGGGCAGAAGCGCTTCGGCCCGGCAGGTAAGGGCTGGCCAGGGCGCAGCGGTGCCCCTTTCGTCAATCGGCCGCGCCGGCCGGGAGCACCTCGGGCTTCCCTCGCAACTTTCCAAGGAAGCGCTAAGGAAGGGCCCTCCCTGCCGTGGCCGCTCCGGAGGTGTTTGCTGCCCTGTGCCCTGCCGAGCTGCCGCCCTGACCCGGGAACAGTTGGGCCATGTTGTGGTGCCCGGGCTCCTCGGCTACGCGGGGTCGGAACGCGGGGAGAGGGTCCGGGCTCCGCGCATAAATCAAGTCAGAAAGTTTTCGGGATGTTCTCCTGCCTCTGCGAGCACTTACCGGGATTCCAAAATCCCTGGGCCGCCCTCTTCGCAAACGAGCAAACATACCAGCAATCGCTTCGTGTAACTCTGCCGAAACTTTTCGTAAGAGTAATCTGGTTCCTGCGAGTCGACTTCAGCTTTTCAAATGAGTTTTGTGCGCTTTGAGTGCACTCGAGTTTTGCCGTTTGCTCAGTGTAATCCCCTTTCTCATTTCAGTAAACATACTTATTTTCCTTTCGATATTATGTCTACTTCCGCTTGAAATTTGGAGCAGGAGTTGGGGAAAACGCTATATTTTTACTTGTCTTTCCTCGGCCTCATATGAAAGAGTTCAGAACTTTAGAGTGCAGAGAAAGGGAAAGAGAAAGGGATTTTTCTCATCTTCACTTTGTATGATTGCACCCTTTGACGTTTGCCATCTTTTTTACCTTTATCAGATGGAACAGGTCAAAACACCTTCAAGTATCTTTTTTTTTTTAAAGTAGCCTTTCTCTTCTGGTTTTAGTCTTTTGATCTTATTTTGCACATCATTTTCAAATGAAAGACAGTGGGAGTGTGAGAAAGGAATGTTAACTGAGCAGCTTTCCTGCCTGATGCTAAAGGATGTACTTTCAAGTTAGATTTTGCCTGAAACGATGACATGGAAGTGAAGCTTTTGTTAAGTTTGCATGGCTATTGTAAGTTAAATGAGTAAATTACGAAGTTTATTATTTTTTTTAAATGCCGAATCGTTTCCCAGGAAAAGCAGTATGTTGTGCTGTACAATCTGTGGGAGTCTCCCCCCGCCCTTCTCAGTAATGGTTTTAGGTTATAGCTGGTTTACATGGTTAGACGATGAGTTTTGAGTAAGTTGCCTTGAGGGTGTGTTTTGTAATGGTGTTTCAGGATTCAGGACGCTGTAATAATATTAGCATAGAGCTACCCTCTGCCTTTCCCGGGTCTCCAGCCCTGGCAGCAGCTTCAGACTTGAGCAAGACTGGGTGGGCGAGCAGCAGTGAAGACGAGTTTGCATTATATACCCTGAGACTGCCAAACAAAACCTCGAAATTCAAAGCGCTCCTTTCTTCTCTCATACTGTGAATTCAGGTTTGCCAGTTCATCTCCAGTTATCGGAGGGTTCAGGCCAACCTAGCATTGCTAGTGCCTGAGACACTTGCAGCAGCATACTGCTGGGGAGCATTTTGAGTGGATGCAGAGTGGCCTGAAAATTTCTTGCATCTGATTCGAAATGTAGTTTGTTAAAAACTTTTCGCCATGGTTTCATATCTAGAGATCGATAGGAAAAAGTTCCTCAGAGTGCAACAGCATGGTTTTGTGTGTTTTTCTTTCACTGTTCTTGCTTGCTTTTTAAGTTCAAAGCTCATGCGTTTCACTTCTGGCAGGAAGACTTTCCACTTAAAATGTATTTTTGGTGCAATCGGTGTATAAGTAAGTTTACTCTTGTAAAATCCTATGTATGTGCACATACGATAAAGTTCATATTGGATTAACCAGAGCAGCTCTCAGATTAATAGCAGAAATTACTTGCAGCGTAAATTATATTCAACAAGTAACTAATTACTGGTAGGAAGTGGGCAGGAGGTTGTGGGATTATTTCCTTTCGTTAATAACTGCAGCCACTTTCGTGACACTTCTGACATTTCAGCTTTTTTGTTTTTTAAAGTTGGCTGGAATTGCATTCCCGAATGTAGAAGAATATTCTGGGAGTGTTGGAAGTGTAGTTTTCCAGGGTAAAAGTTACATTAGAGAAATAAGGCAGCTAGATGTTGAGGAGGAGAGCGTACTCGCTGGCCTTCCATAAAAAAGGGTTGTCAGAACCAGTGCCTTTTCATGTCAATAATGGATTTTGGTAAACTTCTGCTGCAGCATTACTATCATCTCTGTAATTGTTCCTGGGCGCATGAAATGAGAGAAATTATGATCACTTTCTTTAGTAGGATCTGAAGGACAGGGCACTTAAGAGAAATAATTGCTTAGTTAGGCTGCTTTTAGTTTGTTACATAATTAGGCCTTTTGTGCGATAACTGCAATCTGTCGCTATCGAATACAGACCCGTGTGTTTTCTCCAAAGGTGAGCCTGAAGTGTGGAGGGGCCTTGTGAAATATCACTTATGCAGATGCAATTCAGAAATAATTACTGAAACCCATATGGTGGAAGTTGTCTAAACCTGGTGTTAGTTCAGACCCACTTTGTGTGTGTTCCCCCTCCATAACCCACATCTTTGTCGTGCTGCAAAATATTTATGTTTTAGTTTGTACCTTATTTATCTTGTTGATGCTAAGTAGCATCTGGCTCCCCGAGGACAAGCCCTCCTGTATATTTAGCTGTACCAATGCTTATTGCATAACTGGCTTTTAACCATATTCATGTTTTAATTGTGGAAACATGAACCGTTATTGAAGTGACTTGATGCCTCTCAGAAAACAGAATTATGTTCCTTGAAACTGTTTGCAGAAACCCAAAAGGGGCTGCTCCTGCCCAGTGCCCATTGAAGAAGCTTCGCTGTGTGTATTTTCTGTAGGTGATGGTGTATGGCAATCTGTACACTTTGCAGCCTTGAAAAACTGAAAGTTGAAATGCGCAAGTGAAATTGTTGCTTCGGGTCTGTATGGTTGGTGCTAGAAAAAAAAACTTGAGTGTTCAGCTGTTTTAACCTTTGCTAGCCTCCTTCCATCCAAAGGTGACAGGGTTCAGATCACAATATGTACTTCAATATCTTGCCAGTGACCCCCGAATTGAGTCTTACTGGTTGCTTAGCAGGAAGTTAGTAGTTTATTTTAGCTTCACCTTATCAGCTTTGCTTCTTTTGCTAACCCTATTCCCCTGTCACCCCTCAGATGCCAGACCCCCGAAGAGGAGATTGACAGGTAGTTCCCATAGCTCCGTTTTACCCTCCAAACAACAGGGATTTAGTTTCTTGTCCCTTTGCCAATGTTTACGTAGCCAAAGTTTAGATATAGCCTTAAGGAGCCTTTCTTTTACGTGTCACTGGAACAGTGAAACTGCACTGAACTTTTTGAAGAAACTGTTGCAACTGGAACCCCATCTAGTGTTCGTTTTGCTTCATCCATAAGGAAGACTTTTAAAATTGTGATCATTAGAGTGAAATTGTTCTTAGTTTCAAGATCGTTTGAGATTATTAGTGCTAGTGCTTTTTTTGATACAGGATTAGAGAATCAGAGAGAAAATTTAGCTTTAATTCTCTTAGCTGTAAGAGAATTGCATTTCCAGGAATGATATGGAAAAGTTTAGAAACGGACTTAAATATGAGGACAAGTACCCTCCTCATCTTGCAAGCAATTTCCTTCTGAATAAATTGTTACTTAAAAGTTGCTATTTGTAAATGGGTTAAAGGAAGGGGGAATTAAGGGCGTGTGTACGCATTGCGGGGGCAGATATACCTGAAAATGTTAATGTGCACTGGGAGTGCAGAAAACATGTATTTTGAACTGCCCGACTGGGTAAAGGGAGCTGCTGTAAAGTTGGTAGATATAAAAGTGCTTTATTATTGTAATAGGAGTTTTAGCAACAAGTCATTTTGGGAACATTTATATATATAT
>WBNM01034931.1:253017-283017 GCA_013399055.1 Ramphastos sulfuratus | reverse complement strand
GACGACTTCTGTTGGCCTGCCACTCCCACCAACCATTCCAAGCTTGACCCCATTCATCAAAACTGAGGAGCCTCAGCCGATTCCCATTAGCCATCCTTCTGCTAGCCCTCCCAACTCTGTCAAGAGTGACTCGGGAACAGCTGATCCCACATCAAAAATTTCCAATGGACTTTCTGATGAGGTAGAGGCTGGTGGTTTGCCTACCTCAAATGGCAAAATGGAAGAAACCCCTCAAAACACAAGCACCATCACTAACGTGAGCAGCTCTGTGAGCTCACTGGCAGCAGACTCAGGCTCCGGCGGTGTGGCCACTTTTACAAATCCACTGATGCCTCTAATGTCAGAGCAATTTAAGGCAAAGTTTCCATTTGGAGGACTACTGGATTCAACATCAGCATCCGAAACGTCAAAGCTGCAGCAACTGGTAGAAAACATTGACAAAAAGGCAACTGATCCTAACGAATGCATCATTTGCCACCGAGTCCTCAGCTGCCAGAGTGCACTGAAAATGCATTATCGCACACATACTGGTGAGAGGCCATTTAAATGTAAAATCTGTGGTCGTGCTTTCACTACTAAAGGCAATTTAAAGACTCACTACAGTGTCCACCGTGCCATGCCCCCACTGAGAGTACAACATTCATGCCCAATCTGCCAGAAAAAATTCACCAACGCTGTTGTGCTGCAGCAGCACATCCGAATGCACATGGGAGGGCAGATCCCAAACACCCCAGTGACGGAAAACTATCCTGAGTCAATGGAATCGGATACGGGATCTTTTGATGATAAGAATTTTGATGATATAGACAACTTCTCAGATGAGAACATGGAAGACTGTCCTGACAGCAGCGTGCCAGACACACCTAAATCTGCAGATGCATCACAAGACAGCTTGTCTTCTTCCCCTCTGCCTCTGGAAATGTCAAGTATTGCTGCTCTGGAAAATCAGATGAAGATGATCAATGCGGGACTGGCTGAACAACTTCAAGCAAGCCTAAAGTCAGTCGAAAATGGGTCAGTGGAAGGGGACGTTTTGACTAACGATTCGTCGTCTGTTGGTGGTGATATGGAAAGCCAAAGTGCTGGAAGCCCTGCTGTCTCAGAGTCTACCTCTTCCATGCAGGCCTTGTCCCCATCCAACAGCACTAATGATTACCACAAGTCACCAAGTATTGAAGAGAAGCCAGCGAGAGCTTTACCAGGTGAATTTGCCAACGGTCTGTCTCCAACCCCTGCTAACAGTGGTGCTTTGGACTTGACATCCAGTAACACTGATAAAATGATTAAAGAAGAGTCTCTGAGTATGCTCTTTCCTTTTAGAGATAGAGGTAAATTTAAAAACACCGCATGTGACATTTGTGGCAAAACATTTGCTTGTCAGAGTGCCTTGGACATTCATTACAGAAGTCATACCAAAGAGAGACCATTTATTTGCACAGTTTGCAATCGTGGCTTTTCCACAAAGGGTAATTTGAAGCAGCATATGTTGACACATCAAATGCGAGATCTACCATCACAACTCTTTGAGCCCAATTCTAGTATTGGCCCTAATCAGAACTCTTCAGTTATGCCTGGAAATTCACTGTCATCGCTCATAAAGACTGAGGTTAATGGCTTCGTGCACAGCTCTCCTCAAGATAGCAAAGAATCACCCTCTGGTCTAGTTGCTTCGGGGCCGCTGTCCTCCTCTGCCACGTCCCCTGTCCTGCTCCCTGCTCTCCCCAGAAGAACCCCAAAACAGCACTACTGCAACACGTGTGGGAAAACATTTTCTTCCTCCAGTGCACTGCAGATCCACGAAAGGACACACACTGGTGAGAAACCTTTTGCCTGCACTATATGTGGAAGAGCATTCACAACAAAAGGCAATCTGAAGGTACTTTTTCCTCTTGCTGTTCTTAGGTTTCATTTTCTCCTTCTTGGGGGTTTTGATTTTTTACATCTGTTAATGTTGCAAGCGGTGGTACCTTCGGGTATCTGTGGCGTAACAAACAGCGTATTTAGTCAGCTCTGGTAGACCTAGATGGCCTCTAGTTGACTGCTCATGTTGGCAGTCGGTCTGAAGTGTGAGCTGTTTTTGATGCTTAATTAAAATTCATCTACCAGCAAAGACTGTCTATGTAGAGTGTGAAACGGAACAGCCAAATGATGGTAAGGGGTACTAATTAACAGAGAAATGTGTTTTGTAACTCACACCTCTTTAAGAAGTGAAAGGCTCTTGAATGTGCTATTTTTCATAACTATCATGTAAGATGATGAGTGTTTAAAGAAACTATTAACAGAATTCTGGAACTAATGGGCATTACTTTAATTGATTATATAACATTTCCTACTGATATGTGTTTGAAAAAGCAAATATACTTAAGTTTTAGAACACCAGTTGAGCACTTTACTGTGTACATTTTTCTGTTGACAGAGTATTTCTCTAGAGGTTGCTGCCAGTGATGTGAGATGAATAATTACTTTCAGGCCATTCTGTCTATACACGAGGCTCTCCGATGAGCAATCAGTAAAGGATACTTCCTGCCTGTCTGAAAAGGACGTTTATAGGGTAAAGGGTGTCAAATACAATACTTACAATTGCAATGAAAGTGGACATAGCAATTCTAGCCCTGAAAGCAGCTATCTGCAATTGACAGAAAAACGTGAAGTCATTATAAACTAAATACATGTAATAAAAAAAGGAGTAACAAGCAATGCATTGTTCAGCAAGAAAACAGGGTATTCTGGGTAATGGTGACGGGCTGATCCAGAAGAAGTTTATTTATTATTCCAGATGGGAAATGCAGCCCTGCATCCGCCACCTTTAGTGCCGTTCATTATGTAACAAGACTGGACATGTTCATGGACTGCTGCCTTCTCTGTGATCAAAATAAGTTTGAAATCCCTGTCAACCCCTATTTTTTGTTTGTTTGTTTCTTCCTTTCTTTCTTTGCAGGTTCACATGGGCACCCACATGTGGAACAGTACTCCTGCAAGGCGAGGCAGACGACTTTCTGTAGATGGCCCCATGACATTTCTAGGAGGCAATCCTGTAAAGTTCCCAGAAATGTTTCAGAAGGATTTGGCTGTGAGGTCAGGGAATGGAGACCCCTCCAGCTTCTGGAACCAGTACGCAGCAGCACTCTCCAATGGCTTGGCCATGAAGACCAACGAGATCTCTGTCATCCAGAATGGTGGCATCCCTCTGGCACCAGGGGGCCTGGGCAACGGTGGCAGCTCTCCCATCAGCGGCTTAACGGGAAGCCTGGAGAAGCTCCAGAATTCAGAACCCAACGCACCTCTAGCTGGTCTGGAGAAAATGGCAAGCAATGAAAATGGGACAAACTTCCGTTTTACGCATTTTGTGGAAGACAACAAAGAAATTGTAACAAATTAGAAAAAACTCCATAAATAACATTCCTGCAAATAGTGCAACCTAGGGTTGCTTTTTCCAAGCTGCAGGCCACAACATTACAAAGACTTTCTTTTGTACCATGTTTTACTTCTAGAGTTCTAAGAGAGCTTATTTATTAGTGATATAACCTTGCTTTGCAAACAAATGCAAGCATTAACTTTGGTCTCCTGTATTTTGAACTAAATACTAATCGACTAGAGTGCTGTAAACTTGCTGTAACATTTATGGCAGTTGCAAGTCTGTTCTGCTAGGTGATCTTATTCTGGCATTAACTTATTTTCTATATCCAGTTTAACATGAACTCTGGTACTGATACGATGCCTCAGTGATGCATTAGATCTCTAATAAAAATCTGTATAAATGTACACTTTGATCCTGCTGGAAATTTTGTCAGCAAACACATTGTTTAGTTTTTCCAAACAGAATTAAGGACTGAGAGAATATAGAGACTGAACAGTGTGGGTCCTTTACACAGCTCAGTTTTTGATTTTTATTATAAAATTAAAACTGCTTTAATTTTTGTAGGTTTAACATTTTCCGTTTTGAACTGTTATTTGTATTGTGCTTTTTACTTGGAGTCGTCTTAAATGTTAATACATTTCTGTACAGTAATAAGCACGCAGATTATTAGAGAAGATACTGAAGTGTTGTTTTGGTAGTTGAAACTGAGACATAACATTTTGCCTTGTAGGTATATTCATTATAGAAAATGTGCTGGACTTTCACAATGCTGCTAAGTATGGCATCTTGAACAACTTCTGTGGACAACTGTAGATGCTCCTGTATATACGATAAGACATCACTTTCATTAAAATGTACATATGTTCCTTACAAGACCAAGCCCCACTCCCTGACCAAGGGAACAAGTATAGTGTTTGTTTATTTTGTATTAGGTACTGGGGAGGGGGGCAGGGGGAACCTTGGACTGTTACATGCACTTTCTCGGAAAGCTGAAAGGAAAAGAGGTCCAGTTTCTTTAACATTTAATACTTACTAACAGCAGAGATACTGTAATTTTACTCGAGTAATCAAATACATTTTTGCAACAGATAAAGTTTGCTGTCTCTGTGTTTTTAAAGTGTACCTGTATTTAGTAATCACTTTGTATTATTTAGCCTTTCCCTTGGTTAACATGAACTGTCCAGATTGTATGTGTGTGTTTATATTTGTAAGTATGGGTATACATATATGTATTACATATTAATTGCTAGTATATTTTTCATACCCTCTGATAATGGGAAATTTCTCCTTAACTATTCAACTCTTCCTCATAAAACTGTAGATATTTTGACATTTTTAATTTCTTTATTAAAAAAAAAAATGCTGCTAGCAAACACCTTATCGAGCCTAGGTAAGTTTCCTTTGAAGGAAATAATTTATCACATTTAAGGCTTGATTTGGTTCAAATGCTTTATATTTGATATTAATTTTATTCTATGAGATTGTATGTTTGTGGCATGCTTACGCTGCTATATCTGTGTTAAGATGTCCACTTGCAGGCCTCCATATATTATATGGGGTTTATAAAGTGATTGTTGAAAAAAAAAAAAACAACAAAACTGCTTTGGCCTTGCACATGATCCGGCTTCCCTCACGCACCTGCAATGATCATTAACCTGAACAGGAGTTTAGGGAAACAGAATTCAGCCTAATGTTTTCACCCAGTAGCATTTTATCTCCTTATTTATGAAAAAAAAAATTGCCTTCAAATTATGCCTTCAAAACAAAAACAAAACCCACCAAACCTAGGAATAACTGGATTTGTGTTCAGGTGAAAAAAATATATATAATTTTTTTTTTTTTTTTACAATTCCAAAATTCAGGTATTTTTTATGTTGGGTTTTTTTCTTTAATATCAGTGTGGGAAGCATTGCTTGCCTTTTAAAAACAAGTAACTAGTTTGCTCTTCCCCCTAGCAGCTTGAGTTGTAAATTGGGCATCATAGAGGATTTAACACTGAAAAGCTGGGGTGAGAAATACTTTTCTTGAGGACTTTTACCCTTATGATGATCAATCCTTAGTAAAGTATTAATGCTGTAGTCTGAATACCTCTTGGACTTCACGTCTTTAGAACTTCTTCCTGTTCGAATGTGATGATTCATGATATGCATTTTTGTTAACATGTAAGTTGTATACTAGAGCCAGCTGGCTTGTCAATGTGAATATTTAAGAATTTCAAGTCACCTTTTGGTTTCAGAAAAAGGCAAATTAAACGGATTTTGATGATTTTATCAGTGAAATACTAACTAATTCTCCTTTTAAACTGAGTTTAGATTTGTGCAACAGAAAAGCAAGGAAGGGTTAGCAGACTCCAGTGCTCTGGGAGGGCTTCCTTTACGCGGCTGACTTTGATTAATGGTTTTAACTCCAGTCCTCGGAACCTCTTCTCACTTAAAGCGAGGTCTTTGGCTTCCGAGGACTCTTAAGGCCTGCCAGGCAACGGGCAAGGGCCCGGCCCGCTCTCCGCGGGCTGCCGGACGCTGCCCGCGGCTGGGTACTGTATGTACTGGGCGGTTTTCAGAGGGAAGGACACTGTCAGTTTTCACTCCTTGTACGCCAGGGCCCGGGGTCCCGCCGGCTGCTGAGGTCCGCTCCCCTGCGGGCGGCCGCTAGGTCCCTGCCCCGCCCGGCTGAGGGGGTGCTGGGGGAGCGGGAACCGAGGACCCCGCACCGTGGACCGTGCAGGAGCTGCCTCGCTGCCCGACGGGCTGCGTTTTCCCACCCACGGTGAAGTACACCCACCAGACCCCACTCCCGCCCGTCAAGGGCAACAGACCCTTTTCAGTTCCCCACCCTTTCGAAGCGTTTCCCCAAGGCCTCGGGGAGCCCATCCTGGGGACCGGGGCTGCGGCGGGCAGGGCTCCCAGAGCTCCTCGAAACACCCTTTCCTCGGCCGCCCGCCTCATTGCGAGATTGAACGCGGCTGGGCTGCCGTTGCCCTAATTAGCCAGTGCACTGCCTGCTGGGTTGCTGTGGCTGTTCTACTTTGTGCTTCTCTCGCTACCGTCTGCGAAGGTGGGTGCTGGGACGGGGGAGGGAATCAGGCGGCCCCGTGCCTCCCGCTGACACTAGAGTTGGCGGAGGGTGCCTGGGCTGTTATCCGCGCAGAGGCGGTTCCGTTCCCATGTTCCTGCCGCCTCCCAACAGAACGGCGGTCCGGCCCGCTGCGAAACGCAGAGACGCCTCGTCAGGGTGCTACGGCCGCGCCTGGCGGGGTGCAGAGTCAGGGGCAGCCCGCCCCGTCAGGCGGAGCGCCTGGCTGGCCGCCTGTGAGCTGCCGGAGAAGGGGAGGGGGAGGAATAATTTGCTCTGGAAATGCGGAATGCTAAATTTCCCGTTACTTGACACCAGACCGTGGGGACCGGGGGAAGTTACCTCTCCCCAGAGCTGTCCTCTGGCAAGCGCACAAAGGTGCCCGCGTCGCCTCGCAGCTGGGCGCCGCGCTACCTCGCTGCAATTACCCAGCGCAGGATTTCCTATTCACAGACACTGAATTAATCCTTTTTCAAGAACAGATTTTTTTTTTTCTTTACAGTTTTGTTTGCACGGCGGAGTTTTTCTCATTAGCAACAAAGTTTTCTTCCCCTGCTTTCCTTCCCCACCCCCTTCTCACCCATCGCAATTTTATCATCGACTGAAAGCACAGTGGGGTGGGTTTTTCTTCTTCACTCCGACAGTCATTTATTGCATTCATTTAATCAGCCGTAGTAATTTTCTTCACCTAGAAACAGACGTGATTTATTTAAAAAAATGGGCTAATACCGTGCGAAACTTCCCCGTTCGGGAAGACCCACGACAGAGGAGCCGGAGACGCCCGGCCCGGCCCGGCCCGACTGCGAAGCTGCGGGGCTGCCCGGCCCGCCGGGAGCTTTGCTAGCAGAGGGCCCGGCAATCTGGGGGGTTGCGCGAATACTTTAAGGAGGAGAGGAAGCGGGTACGTTCCGCGACTTAAGGAGGGAGCTTTGGGGCTCCGCGTTCCCCTGGCCGCTAAGCAGGACGCGCAACTTGGCCGCCTGGCTGGTGGTCGCTCCTCTTTCATGGGGCAAACGGGAGAAGTAGCGGAGTAGACGGAATGAAAGGCTGAAATGGGCATGGAGGGCTAAGCAAAAGGACCTTCTATAGCAGCAGAATGGAGACAGCAGTCAGAGCAGCACATTTGATGAGTAGGAACGAGGCTTCTCTATTGGTGAGGCAAGGGTGAGAAGGGAAAGGGAACGGCAAATAGCCCGGCTTATTTTGTGTGCTGATGACGGCCAAACCCAAAGCTCTTTTGTCAGGAAAAAGATGAATTTCGGTGTTCCTACCTAGGCTGAACTGTAGTTTGAGATTTAGGGACAGATTGTGAGCCCTCCGTACTTCGGCAATCAACAAATCCCTTCAGCTTTGCTGTTTAAAGAATATTTGCTGACCATCAAAAAGCAACAGTTGCTGCTTGGTTTGACTTTTTCTTTGGGGCATAATTCCTGCTTTGGGGAGTCCCGAAGTCACAAGCTACCTGATTGCATCTTTGCAAGAGGAAGCCAGTGTCTCTACTTGGCAGGAAAAGGCATGACGTTGTAGTGTGACACTTCTTTTTTGCACTTTCTTTTTGCAATGCCAGTCTTAAGAACTCCAGTTTTATCTTTGGGACTTTTAAAAATCAAAACATCGTTTAAAAATGTGATTCTCTCATGAATATGAGTCGACAAGTTAAAATAATGTTTTGCAACTAAGTGGGTACAGTTATTTAAGCTGGAAGTAATGTCTCTGACTTCAAATGTAATGACTTAAAAGATTTCACATATGATAACAGTCTCTTGTATAAATTCTTATCTCTAGATAAAAAGCTAAATAAGAGTAGAGCCTTGGAAATATTAATTTTAATAGGAAAGAACAAAAATAATTGGAAAAGATGCAACTTTATCTGAGAAAAAAGTTAATGACAGCTGCATTTCTGTTAGGTTTCCTGATTTGATATCTCTGGTTTTTTAACATCCAGGTTATAGTTAATATCAGAATAGCTGTCCTGAGACAATCTCTCTGTCACTACTGGCAGTGGCCTAGCAGATACTTGGAAGATGACAAGTGCATGGTGATGCCTCCTTGGGAAGATCTTGTTCGAGGGACATGGGATTTGGGAGGCCCTGAACCACATGCAGTGTTTGGAGTATTTACAGGTAAGTGAGGTGTAAACACGGCAGTGATTCAAATTCTGGCTCAAATTATATTACAGCTTTGTCCTATCGCAGGTCTTTTTCTTTGGTTTCCATTTTATCTTCTGTTCTTCTTTAGACATGTATTTTTTAATCTAAATTTCTTTAGAGGCAAAAGTCTCCCAGTGATAGGGGAAGTATAGTGAGCAGTATAGTGAGAGCAGGCAGAAGCCATTTTCTTTAGTGCTCAAGTTTGTCTGGTACTGAGTGAGCTGGTGAATAGCATGCACTGAAGGGTAGACAACAGTCTTTACAGTGCTCTGCATGATGGGTGGGGCCAGCATCTTGTATGCAGCTAATGCTCAGCCTATGGTATGCCTGAGAGAATATCTACTGGAGAATTGTAGGGTAAGGAAGTGAAGTCATCCTTTTTATAGAAGTTAACTAATTAACCTAAGTTGCAGGCTTTTCTTAACTTTCAGAAGTTACTGTCACTTTTGGAAAGCAGTTTTAATTCAGGTAGTTGGGGACAAAAGTATGTCCATGTCCGTATCTGTGTTAGATTTTGTTACCCATGCTGATAAGGAAGGTCCTCACTGGAACAGTCAGCCTTGAAATTTCTGGTGTTATTTTGTTTCAAAAGTAAAGAGTTGCTCCACGTTAGCAGACATTCACATCATCTGTATAGACAGCTCTCTTAACCATGGTAGTGCTGAAGTGCAAAGGTCTATTTTCGTTATTTACAGGTCTAAAAAATGCAGCATCACAATGTCAGACGGGTGAAGTAGAAGCCCTGCAGCACCTGGCATCAGGTGGTGTGACATGAGCAGTATTCAGATTTGAATATGGAAAGCAAAAAATTGAGAGGTCTGGCACACTGTCATGGATTTAACCCAACTGGTCACTACTTTCTTTCTTGTCCCCATATTTTCCATGAAAAATAACTTCAAACACTTCAGAGTCAGTGAGACCAACCAGATGAATAATGTTGAGATTTTTTTCAAAGTGGCACTTTGAAAGCTTTCTTTAGCACTGAATAATTCTGAATTGCTTTTCTTTCACTGGGATTTTTAAAAGTCAGTTAATAGATAGTGAAGCTAATATTTGTTTTATATGTACAGTATCTAAGTAGGTAATTGTGTTCAGTGCTAAATGTGCATTCACATGAACTCCTATCTTTCTCTTGGTTGGAGGATCCAGAGAGAGACAGAACAGATTTGAAATGTTTATGTCTGTTTACTTGTCTCTGCTGAATACTGAGTCCTCTTGACAATTTGTGTCAGCGCTGCTGCTGAGAATGAGGCTGTTGTGATGGTTAGATCACTGGTTTAGCTCTGTTGTGGGGATCCCTTAATACCAGCATAGACCTCTGGTGCTGATACACGTAAACTATTATAACCGTCTGCCTAAATCAGCTCAGCTTATTTTGGATTCGAACACTGAAGAATGTCTGAATGCTGCACAGAAGATTTCTGTCACTGTCTGTGGCTCTTTAAGGTGTTAGTGTCTTTCCCTTTCAGTCTAAATGTTTCTGTCTAGTGAGATTTCCTCCCCTGCTCCACATTTGAATGGGTGGAATCCATTGCATAAGGAATCTTTATTGATATCACTGCAAAGACAGTGATTTCTTATTTGGTGAATAAGATCTTAAGGAAGTGTCCAAAATATAGCAGGCAGGTTTGCAAGGCTTAACAAGATCATCTTATGAAAGGAGATTGAAGTCAGGCAGGAAAGAATTCATAAAGCTACAGCTTGTTTGAGCCAGAATTTCATGAGATATTTACCTTCCAAACCAAGACTCCTGAAGGGCCAACTGTCTACAAAATGAGCTTAGCTTAAAATGTCACTGAAGGCATTTTTAAGATAGTATGTTTAACTTTGCATTGGAGGGTATAACATGCCATAATTTGTCCTATTGTGACAGAGCGTAGCTGTAACAGTTTAAACCACCAAGACTATTACTTCAGCAGTCTCCTTACTGATGTTAAACAGTTGCCTAGAGTCACTTTCCTTGCTTGACCTATACAAAAAAGTAAATTGGGCTCCTGTGTTCTCTCCTGGATTTGAAGAAGTTATTAAACCACCTCTCTCTTTCCAAAGCTTATATGCATTCATGCTGGTATCCTCAATAAAGCTGGGACACAAATAAAAAAGCAAACAAACCAGTCACAATAGCATTCAATGCACTTAAACTTTGAGGAAATGAAAATCAATATTTGTCACATGGAGGGAAAAGGTAAAGTGGGCTGAGAAAAAATGTCCAGCTTTCTTAAAAGCCATTAGTGAAAATGAAAAGTTGACAGCAATGCTGAAATTTAATTCCTGCATCAGTGCTGTTTGAACACAGGATTTTGTTGTTGTAGTTTTCACCCTGTGTTTACTGATGCATGCACTAGCTTGATGCACACATATTCCTTTACTGTTAGTGCTGCTGAATGGAATTTGTTACATTTTAACTGTTCGTGGTTTGGAGATGTAGAAGCTTGTGTAAATGTTTTGCTTGTGCTTGAAGTGTCAAAGGGTAATTTAGGAATTTCATCCCTGTCTTTGGGCACATGTCACCTCAGGCAAGTTGCTTAAATCTCTTGATGCACTCCCAAGTAATGTTAACAATAATTCCTTACCTTTTAATTTTTGTTTATTTCAGCTATCTTGATAGGATGCTGTTCAGACTGGTCTTTTACAATGTGTGCATAACATACAAAACTACTCTTTTGGAATATAAATGGTTATAAAATATACAACTATTTTGAATATAAATGGTTGTAAATTATCCAGCTATTTGAATTTCATCATCTACCAAAACACCTGAAAGTGCTCTGCTTGTACCTTAGTACAACATCGTCCACTTATTAGATGAAGTTTGAAAGTTAATGCCATGTTATGTATGCTTACATTTTTACTCTCATCTTCAAAAAGGGAAAAAAGGAGGAGCCTGGAAACCATAGGCCAGTCAGTGTCATCTCTGTACCTGGTAAAATCCTGAGGCAGATTCTCCTGAAGGCTTTGCTAAGGTGTATGGAAAATGAAGAAGAGATGATTGGAGTTAATCAGCGTGGCTTCACTAAGGGCAAATCATGCCTGATGAACCTGGTTGCTTTCTATGATGGAGTTAAAGTGACAGATAAGGGAAGAGCAACTGGTGTTATCTAGCTGGACTTTTGTAAAGTGATGCTGTCCCACATGACATCCTGGTCACCAAACTAGAAAAGTTTGCACTTGAGGAGCAGACCACTTGCTGGGTAGGGAATTTCCTGGATGGCCATGGTCAGAGTTGAGATCAATGGTAGAGACTAGCGACAGTGGCGTCCCTTGGGTAGGTACTGAGACCAGTGCTGTCAGCAGTATGGACAGTGGAATTGAGTGCACCCTCAGCAGGTTTGTGGATGACATCGAGCTGTGTGGTCTGATTGAGAGGGCATTTGGCTGTAAGCTTGAGGATGGTAGATGCTAGGAAGAAATTCTTTACAGTAAGGGTGCTGAGATGCTGGAACAGGTTGCCCAGGAACGTTGTGAATGGCCTCTCCTTGGAGGTTGGATGAGGCCTTGAGCAAGATGGTCTAGTGGAACGTCTCCCTGCCTGTGGCAGGGGGATTTGAACTGGGTGGTCTTTAAGGTCTCTTCCAACCTAAACCATTCTATGGATCTATGGACTGTTGCATGTAGCCACGTTCTTTTAACATTTTCCATGTAGACAAAATGTCCTGAGGCACAGTCCAAGGGAACTGTGGTTGCATTTGCTGCCTTGCAACAGTTGCCTGTAGTTGATTTCCAATTTCAGTGATGAGAGATAACTTTCATCATGAATTCTCTTGATGTATTCCCCATATATGAAAAAAAAAAAAAAAGGTAAAGCAAAGTATGTGGAATTGTAAAAGTCATGTTTAATCAGAAGACAAGTCCTGGATGATACACAATTTTATGTTTTTGGGGTCAGACTTTTTGCATTAGCAACTTCCTAGTTGGTTTGAGGGTGGTATGTGAGGTAGGAGGGAAGATATGAATAACCTAGTTCCAGTGTGATGTGGACAATGCATTAAAATGGTGTGCAAACGAATCCTCTGCATGCTTTTTATTTTCTCTCAAAAAATATATGAGCAACAAGCACAGTACTGCAGCTATGTGTTGAAATGCAGCTATAGGTATGTCCACTGTCTGCTCTATTGTTGAACACTAGGGATAACAATAAAGACAGGAAATATTTTTGCATCCACTGAGATATTTTCTGTTTGGCCACTTTGCTCTTTATAGCCATATACACATCAGTGGTGGCCTTTGCTTATCAAAGGGTTACTCTGGGTTTTGAAGCACTGGCCATGGGTGATGCAAGTCAGCAAGTCTCACACATTCAGGTGTTTCCCTGGCTGTCTTGTATAGAAACAGAACAGAGTGAGTTTTATTTCATCAGGATTCTGAAGTAACTGTCAACTGAAACCTGAAATCTTGCATTTATCTACAGCTCATCTCAAAGAGCTTTCTTTTTATCTGAAAATTAGATACTGACAACAGTAGCAGTAAGAACAGGACAAATGAGGAGCGTGGCCAGCAATTTCTACTTCCTGCTCCACAGTTTTTTTGCAACTTGGCCTAGATTTCAAGCTTGTTCAGTTATTTATTCTATCTCAATTTATGTAATGCTCAATTAAAACCATTTCAAGGAGTCATGAGTTTTGGAAAGTGCTACTCTGTCTGAAAAGTTGGACTTTTAAAATGTGTTGACACAAAGTCACTTAAAATCATGGCCCAGATCCTATGGCAGTAGACAGTTACACGCTTCTGTCTCACTAATGCCTGCTCTGTCTGGATAACAGTTTCCTCTCCCTCAAAATATTTTATTTATTTTTAAAAAATCTTATCAAAAGAAATCAATTAGTTTGTAGTTTGATTAGTCTGTATGTGTACAGGTGGGGGACAGTGTGCTGATAGAGCCATGATGTAGTCAGGCACCTGTAGCTGGCGTGGGATGTGATTGTGAAATGATGTATGCAGTATACTGTTAACCCTTTGTAGAGGGCCAAATCCAGGCTACTACATTTCCAGATATATTTTAGGGGATACTGGACCTTAATGACTATATATATAATGTGTAATGAGTATACAATTAGTTACTGCAGAAGGCTCTAAAGTAGCAGGGAGTCCTGTGGTGATGTCGTGTATCTCTGACTCTTCAGGATTAGAAGCTGTCTCTTGTATTTATTTTCTGTCTGCCACCTTTTCTTCCTGCCAGTTTTGGCAGATTTCAATTTTTACTTCTGAGATGGTGGGAGTAGAGTAGCTGCTTGTAGCTGCTGAGACTTTTGCTGGTCTCATTTAGTTACTATTCAGTGTTTTCTTCCTTCTTTCTGTTCTTCATTGTTTCTCAATTTTTCCTGAGAAAGATATTAAGCAACAAACTTTTTCACAGTATATGTATGAGAAGGGCTGTGAGTGTGTTTTGTTTGATATAACCTTATGGTACAGTTTGAGTAAGAAATCTACATTTACATCTGGGAGAACCAAATAATTGAGGTCTTCTTCATGAGTGGTTCTTTCCTGTTCTTTCATCTCGTATGTTCACTCTTCAGTTTTCATGCTATTATTGCGTGCCTGCATTAATGTATTTTAAAATACCATATTTCTCTGTATTTACTTGAAGAGCAATAACTCCAGTTTAAAATAGAGAATTCTCAATAGCATTCCAGATTGGTTTGGGATTTTTTGCTTGTTTGTTTGATTTTTTTTATTTATTTTTTTTAGCAGAAGGAGTGTTGATTTCAGAAGTGTTTATGCAACACTGATGAAAACCTGGACAAGTCATTGCAAAAGACTTGAAACAGAAAGTTAAACTATTTAATAGTGCTCAAATGCTGCTACCAAGTTTAGTATTTACTGAAATTGGAAATGTTACATACTTCTGATTCGGTAATAAGCCTACAGTGACTCATCAGGGTGGTGTGGCTTTTTCCTTTGCTCTTAAGAAGTGTGTGGTATTGATCAAACTGTGAAATAATACAATAGCTGAAGCTCAGGTAGCAAATATGCACTGAATTGATCTCCTTTTACTAAGCTTCCTATATCCCAGCATTATTTATGGCAGAAGGACTGATTCTGGGAAATAGCTTTGTTAAATACCACCTTGCAATACCTGTTTAAAAGATGGGAAAGCAAGCATTCACTAGTTTGTTAACTTTAAGTATTGAGAGTAGAAGTGATGTGCACATAATATTATTATGATTCATACAAACCACTTTTCAAACAACTCAATATATTTCATTACCTCCTTTCCAGCACAAGTATTGATTTTTGTTTTGTGGTTTTATAACACAATTTCAAGGCTGTTGTAGTTTAATGAGCCATGTTCTTATGATGTTTAAAAAGATTTGAAGATATTATGGATTGCCTATCTCTTGTCACCTCGTTCTTTCTCTCACCCGTATAAACTCAGCATAAGAATGAATAGGGCAGCCAGCTATGTGGCTTTTTGTGTTTGAGATCAAAGTGCTACTGAAGAACAATAGCAGGCCACACTTCTGTGTTCGTGACCACACACAGCAGCACCTGCAGAGCAGTAAAATGTCATTGTTGCTTCTGCAGTTTGAGCACAGAGGAAGCACCACTGAGGTGGCAGATGATTCTAATAATACTTGATGTGCATTGATGGGGAAGGAGGACCATAACACAGAGGGCTTTTTATTATAAGCCTTGACTTCCCAAGCTGTGAACAACAGAATACTGCACCTGTGGACTTTCTTCAAATCAACCATTATGGAAAGTGACAGATTTTATTAACTTAAGGAAGAACTTTTCAACGTGGGAAATTTGTAGTTTATTTTTGAGACATGAAGGGAAAAAGCAGAGGGATATATTACATATTTCCCACTGCTCATACTTTTCTGGTGTGCTTTGCTTTTTGAATGGGCTGTAACAGAATCACAGGGGCATTATTAGAAATACACTTATCTTAAAAAAAAAAAAACAAAACCCAAAACAAAACAAAAACAATTGTGGAATTAGTAAGAAAATGAACACATTGCTTGAAGAGATACTTGCTGTAACTTTAAGAGATACTGAGAATAGCTGAAGCTTGTGGTGAAAAATGGTTATCACAATATAAATGACTTATACTAGGCACTGTCTGTGCAGTCAGCATCTCTCTTGTGTGTCCAGCTTTAGAAAGGTTCTGGCACAGCCGGGGCCAGACATGAGCGCTGCAAGGCAGTAGTTGTGTCAGAGGCACATGCAGGTAAATGGACCTGGCATACATTTGGACAATACAGAGCTTACTTTCAACTCTGAACAGGTCAGTCTATGAGTTTTATTTGCAACAACAAAACATCTCTGTCTAATATTTCTGTTCTGGGATTGTGACAGTACACCGGTCTGGTTTTTAGAGTGAAATAGTGAAACAGAGCAGCACCAGGTTTTTTTTGGTGGGTTTTTTTGTGGTTTGTTTTTTTTTTTTTGGGGGGGTGGGTGGTGGTGGTGGTGGGTTTTTTTTGTTTTGTTTTTTGTTCAGGTGACTTGATGGCCCCTGTAGTGTAATACAGAGATACTGCAAAAGTTGGAAAGATTAGATGCCTGGTGGTCTAATATTAGAATGAGTCCTACCTATACCTTAAATTAACAAAGTGCAGGATATGATTTATCTAGAGTGTTTTCCATTATTTTTAGTTATGTGTGGCTGTATTCTGGCTGTTACGATTTTGCTCATAGTCACAAGCCTCTGGTACCCATATGAATCTAAACACATCCAAATCTTTGTGTAGATGTGATTAATACCCTGATGATAAGTCAGATTGTCTTAAAAACAGAACACACAAACACAACAAAGTGCTTGTCCCGACTTCCTTTTTTGATCTTCATATGTACATAGCTTTTACAGTCAAATTTGAAAGAATTCTAGAAGTTATAATTCATGTAATATTAATGGAGAAGAGTTGACAAATCAAGCATGAAATCAACTGGATCATGATTATTAGCTAAAAGCATAGTGCTTTCTGGTGATTCTTTCTGTTCTAAAAATAAGCTCTGGATGAACCGAAAATCATTTTTCAGAAAACACTCAAGTAAAGTGATCATGCAGGGTAGTTGGTGGAATATTATGCTTTTCATTTGCACAAACAGATGGTAGTCGTGGCCTTAGATTTAATCAGAGGGTGACAGACAGGTAGCACTTCTGTGTATTTTGGATGAAAATTTCAGAGAGACAGAAACTGCTTCATATTCAATAGCCTGTATACCAGGATAGAAAAATATTCAATCAGCTGTTCATATTATCCTTAGTGTCACTTTTAACTTAGTACTAGAGTTAAATCATACAAGAAAGCTGCTGATTTATTTAGCCAGCTGCAAAAACTGAGGTTTGTTCTGTTGTCTCCTCTTTTTCCATTTTGGCAATCTAGAGCATACAGAAATGTGCCTGCAAATAAAGTTGTGAGCAAATAACTGCCTTAACAATTCAGGATTCATGGATTTCTGATCATATTCTTTTTAGCTTATCTTTCAAATGAGATTTTGATATCAATTGTTTCTCTTTTCCCCTCCCAAAACATAATACCTGGTAACCTAAGTACATGCAATCTGTTTCAGAAGAGAGATTCAGGCAAATGCAGCCGCTGATGTGTTTTAATGTCACTGCAGAGATTATGTTACCTTCCTAGAAACAAAATCTTTTTTTCTTCCCTTCAAATGGAAGTCCCTTGATACCCCTGTCAGAGACCATTTGTTATGCAGAGACTTGTGAAGCAATCAAAATTAATTCACAGTGATCTTTTCACCCAGAATCCCCCAGCTTCAAATAATGGACTTTCTCAACAGGTGCTCATTGTGGCAGTTTGACTCAAACTTGCTAGAATAAAGATTTTATTCTTTGACCATATTTAAGAATAAAATCCTGAGCTTGTCATTTACTATTCTTAAGCAGCTGCTCAGGAAGGCACACCTGCCTGAAAGAATGATGTCTTGTGTCTTCAGGATATAAAACCCAAAGATGCTTCCATATTTTTCTCTTTCTGTACTTAATAAAATTCCACTTGCAAGGAAAGGCATGTGTCCAGCAATGGTGCCATGTAACACTGTGGTCTTATTAAGAGTCTAATTGTGCTGTTAATTCTTGACAGAAGCAGATTTCCCCCTGAAGACAAAACTAGATGCTGCAACACTCTTTAATTCTTTCCCCTGAGTTGGGATTTGTAGTAGGTTCCATTTGGAAATGAAACAGAAATAAAACATTTTTTAAGGATAGCATCTGTGCAGTATCAGAGCACACAAAGTATCTGCAAAAAAGGAGAAAAACAAGGAAATTGAAACAATTATTAAGATGTTCTTTCTGAACAGGGTGATTTCCTTCCTGAAATACCATACAAGTGGCAATCTTTGCGTGAGTTTATTTTGCTTTGTGTGCCACCTCTAAGATTAGATTTACTTGAGAAGAGACAGCAAATGTTGCTATTATTGATAATTGGTTGTGGATGATAATACTGCTGTAGGTTGAAACTGGGGCCTTTGACGTTGTCCTCTATTTGAGAAAGTTAGTAAGAAGTTATGTTGAACCATGTAGCTGAAACAGTGGGGACCTCCACCAAACCACATGTGTATGACACCACCCAAAACAAAGACACACAAGAGGCTGCTACAGACAGAGAAGCTTTATAAACTATTGCTTTAGCACAACTGTTTGAGGGAATGATGCAGGAAAAACAGCTTGTAAGGAGAGAGAAATAGCAGTAAAAAAGCATCAGCCAGACCACGTGAACACTGGTAGCATTTACTTGAGAAAGTGTCACAGCTTTTTAAGTTAAATGTTGAGAAAAGAAAGCTTAGAATTAAGAGAAAAGAAACAATCTCCATCTGTTTAATTCCTCTTATGTTCAGGGAAACAGGATTTTGTTTATGTCAAAGAAAGAGCAGACATTATCATCAATTTCTGTTAATGCACAGAGAGTGCCCTGTACCTTAGCTGGCTGCTCAAGTCAACAGAGGGTGATACTGCTTTTTATTTCAATAGTACCATTTATATAGGTCTCTCAAAATATTTTATAAATGTAGGTATTGGACAATGCTAGTTCCCTTAAACTACACAGACACCATTTTACCTCCTTACCGAAGTCAGGCACTTTTCTATTAAGGATTAGTTAAGCGGTTTGCTCAAATTCAGCAGTGACTTGGTGACAGAACTAAGGAGGGAATCTAGGATCCTGATCCCTTTTTTATTTATACTGGTGTAAATCAGATGTAAACAAGAGAAAAATCGTGTCTCAGTGCCTCTAACGCTTATTCTCTTGATATAATTATGGATTTAATCACACTCCTGGAGTGCAGTGAAACACAGAAGTGCTGATGCTAGATGCCTTGTTCATGATGTAGAATCATAGAATGGTTTAGGTTGGAAGGGACCTCAAGGATCATCTAGTTCCAACCCCCTGCCATAGGCAGGGACACCTCCCACTAGTACAGGTCACTCAAGGCCTCGTCCAACCTGGCCTTGAACACCTCCAGGGAGGGAGCAGCCACAACCTCCCTGGGCAACCTGTTCCAATGTCTCGCCACCCTCACTGTAATGCAGTCTCACAGTGCAGGTCAGTAGCACATACATGCTTGTGTGCAATCTAGAATATAGCATTGTTTATACTGTACTGCAATATTTCCAGAGCTTTATAGAAAACAAAGTATAAGCCTTAGCTTGTAACCTTTAGCATTGGTAAGGAACATAAGGAGTATGCTAGGAGCATCTAGTTGCTACTGATTTGCTCATGTACTTATTCATAGCTTTGAAATAAGAAAAGCAACATGACAGTTAATAGAATTTTCCAGATTCCAACAATTTCTGCAGTTGGGGGTGGGGGAGCAAAGTCCTGGGTGATGATGCATCTTGCTTAGAATCATCTTGCAGAAGTAGACTCGTATCTCCTGAGTCCCATTGTAGTGTAATTAAAAAATAATCCAACACAGAGAGATGATTCCAGGCTATAAAGCTTTTCCATTCTTAATACAAGTTACCACTAACAGAAGATTTGATAAACCTTAAAAATCTGTTTTAAATGTCTACTAATACTCTGCCTGATGTATAAGGTGGCAATATGGTGTAATGATTTATATACTCATGAAGCCACTCCACCTACAAACGAACTTAAAATTTTAATTATGATTCCTAGATGGATGAACAGAGATACATTCAAATTCTCTGCCTCAGTTTTCCACATATTTAAATAATAACAAAAACTTCCTCCCGAGGCAATTGTAATTATTTGTACAAAAGATCAAATGTATGATAAACTGTAAATTAGGATCTCTTCACTGAAGTCAAACACAACTGAGAACCTCAACTGAAATATTTTAATTTATACGTAAATAGGCTGCTTTATGTGCCTTGATTTGAGCAGGTAGTTGGACCTGGTGATCTCCAGAGATCACTCCTAACTGAAATCTTTCTGTGATTTGAAGTGCATGGTTAAAAGCATTATAAAGATATGAAAGACAATTATATAAATGTTTTGGAAATTAGGCTAAAGTAAGGAAAAAGGGAGGGTCTAAGCAATTATCTTACAAATTGTTTTGTTTTCCTTTTGTATTTTGTGTGAAGTCTGGCAGCATAGTCAAGTAATATGTGAAGTGCCTTATGCAAGTCTGACAGCAGTATGAGGCTCTTTTCAGATGGCAGAGGCAGAAGGAAAAGAACAATGTCTCTCTGGTTACATTACAATAGGACAGTCAATGACATTGTCATTCCTAGCATTCTTTTCTCCAAATGATGCAAAGAACAGTGACTGCCTAGAAAGAAATCAAGAACTTTTCTGTTTCTGGCCTTCCATCCTCCCTGCCTCCCTCCCTCCCTCCTTCCTTCCTTCCTTCTGTCATATTTGAATCAGCACAGGGATCATAGCTTATCAGTGAAAACACTTTCATTGTCTCATGGTAGAGACTGATTCATTACCTCAAGCTGTTGAAGGTAATTTATTGGAAGTCTGTTATAAAATGGCAGCTGACATTGATGGGGTTTGTTGGTTTGTTGTTTTTTTTTTTCTCATATCTAGTTTTTATATCCCAATATTCTGAAGTTTCTTATTCAGCTGTTTTACCTCCAGCTGAGGTAGAGCTGCCCTCCTGTTTGTTCACTTTTCTGAAATATTTTACTTTTTTATTGTAAAGGGAGGATAATGTAGACAGTTACTGCTGTAATGTAATAACTGCCGTTTACCACTGGATGGTGTTTGAGTCAGTCTACAGTTCTGGGTTAAGTCTCTTCGCCAAGACAATGAGTAGCTGTTGTGCAACTGAATGCAAGAATTCCAAGGCCATTTTAGTGATCCAAGATGAAATCTTCTGTTCTTAGTGTTTATTATAGACTGTTAGAATTCAGAAATGTTTAGAAATAATAAATGCAAAAAACATGTTTAAAATTTGATCATTCCAGGATGATGGAAGGTTTCCCATGTTGATGTTAATTCAACTTTATCCTTTTTGCCTAAAGCAACCTTTAATTCCATTCTTTTTTTTTAATTAAAATGGGTGGGTTATTCTGGACTGGGTTTGCCTTCTTTTCTCCTACTGAGCAATACTTCACACTGTTGGTGGCCACTGAAATTTAAGTAGGGCTAGATTTACTGAATTGTTGCACAGCAACACAGAACCAGATTTTGCTACTTTTTTCCTGTATATGATAGTGTCCTATGCTTATTTTAATGACATTCCAGAATTGAAATAGTAAGTTCAAACTCTCATTCTGAAGAACAATCAGATGCACACCAGGATCCATATTTTGGGCCCCAGTTCCCTCACCACATGAAACAGATACAATGCATCATTTGTCTAAATGAGCTCTTGGTGCGTTGTCCTTTGTGCTTTTATAGGAGTGAGTTGTGTAATTTTCCAATGTTCATAAACCATGTTTTAAAATTAATTTTAACTAATGGAAAGATATGCCCTAGGTATAAGTGGTGTATGTGGATCAGCGTGTTGTAAAAGTGTCATAGATCAAATTCAATGCTTCTGTCTTTTAGCTGCTAGTTGAAAACTTTGAATGATAAAATTGTCTGCCTGTCAAACAAGTAATAAACGTCATGCACTGTAGTACCACTTAGTTGCTCCTTGACTACTCTTTTGGCCTCATTTTTCTTAATCATAGTTATAATTGTTTTCAGTGTGTTACTTTCTTAGTAACATTAAAAGACTGAGTCTCAAACAATTTTGAGAACTAGCAGTGATAGTTTATTTCTATAACTCAGCTTGTATCCACCCAATCTTCAGGTTGATTTGTTTTGAGGGGTGTATGTTAAGGGTTTGTTGATTTGTTTTAGTTTGTTTTTTGTTTTGCCTCACCAACAAAACTGAAGTTAGAGGATGGTGCTTTTAGCTCTGCTGTTTAGTTGATGAATGTCTTTGGGGCTATCAAAAGAAAGATTCTAGAATAATAGCATCAGATCAGTTGCTGCCAACCTGAATAACATCAGGGGCACACACTTGTTTTCCTCTCTTCTAATTCACTGTTGAACAAACTAGGAAAAAAGATCAGGAGTTCTCTATGGCTCTTTAAGAGCATACATGATGAGGCAGAAATGATTGTGATGTGTCTTCCTCTAGCTCAAAGAAAAGTTTTTTCCTCTTCAGAGACAAAAAAAACCAAAAAAACAGAAAAACCCACGTTGAAATACACACTTGACAATGCTAAAAGAGTGGAGTTTGAAAGACTAATTACAAGATCTAATTCTGTACAAGCTTTGCTGAATATGCTGTGACTTGGAATTATTGCCTCACTAGGACTTGATGAAAAGGATGGAGAAGTCAATGGAAACAGACCTGTTGAATCTTCTGGGCCTTGCATCTCATTCAGAAAGTGCATCACAAAACAATCATTAAAGTAGTGAACTACAGCACAAAGTCACCTTGGATCCTGAGTTGTTCCAAACGATTTCAGCTTACGTTATTTTCCAACCATGTCACTCTAAGTATCTGTGTCACAAAGCATTACACCAAAGACATCAGCTGTAATTCGTTTTCTTAAATATCTGACTTTAAAATCTGTGTCAGGCAATTTGTATCATCTGTCAAACAACTGTCAGAAAGGGCCAAGAGGGAAACACCTGAGAAAAGCATAGTGCTAAAAGATCTGTGCATGGAAGTGCTGCATCGTGTATGAGCAGCTGCTTAAGGAGATCCTGGAAAAATCCAGTAACATTGCCAAAATTCTCTGTGTCTAGGAAGGTTGGAAATGCAATTCTGGATCAGGTTCTCTGGCTTCTGGATGTTCTTTGGTAGTCTTTGACAGATGGCTACTGCTTACAGGAGCTTCATGGCCAGCCTTAAAATGGCTCATTACACTTCCTGACAGGAGCTGGAGTGTTACCCTGGAGTCTTGGCTAAATTCTAATTATAGTTTATCTATTAGAAATTCTTCTAGGGTTTCATTTAATTATTCTTTGTAGACCAGTGTTCTGTCTTTCTAAATACAAGTTTTACATTAGTATTCCTTTAGCTGTGTGTAGTTCTTTCCTATAGCATGTAAGGTAGTACGATTTTTTTTTTTTCCTGTGCAGATCCCACCTGTTTCTTCACTCTACAGACATTTTCTATAGAGTGTGATGAGAATTTTTCTTTACCTTCTGCCCTGATTTTTTTTTTAATTGAATTTCTCCACTCTGAAGAGGAACCACATTGAAAGTATTGTATGTGTTTCATTGATGTCAGTGTTCTGTCCCTAGATGTAACTCTGATTGCTCCAAGTAGTGTTAGGGAGTGAGAGGTGAAGCTCCTCTGGAATGAGGATTTCAGCTTGTAAAGTATAGGAGTTTAAATGTTTATGTAAAAATATTTAGGGATCTGTTTGTCTAAAAGGTAGTATATACTTCTAGTGTCGTGATTTTTCTGGAATGTGCAATTGTGCCTCGTAATACAGTCAGTCCTTATCAGTGCTGTTAGAAGTGTGGCTGAAAGGAATAATGGCCATATGCAGTAGTGTAGAAAATCATCTTTCAAGTATTTGTTTTTAAAATGATGGGCTACTGTCAAGGCATGAAAAGCTATGGAGGCATTAATTGTCTCTTCTGTTACTTTGCTAAACTAATCCATATAGAAAGAGCACATTAAATTGACTGACCCTCATATATTTAATGATTGCTGCTATTTGACTAAGAAGCATTTCTCAGGAAGCTGCTTGTCACAGGCTATCAATATTCTTTTAATCCCATGTTAGTTATTGGTGCACTTTGTTACTCTCCAAGATGGCCTGTCTCAAGAGGTTCTTCAGCTTGCACAGCAGGAAAATGAGATGCTAAATGGTTGCACAAACAATTTGATTATGGTGTTTAATTCCTGCCCTATGGATTTCCAAGACCAGCGATCCCTTCTCTAGTTGTTTTTATTATTACCCTTCTAACTGATCTTTCTGCTGGCAGAATTATTTTATGCCTTTTTGTCAAATTGCACTTTGATTTCAGCTTTCTGCAGAAAATGCTGGACTCTTATGTAGGTCTTCTTTAATAACTATACATGTTGAGATATACTGTGCTGGTTTGAGGCTAATTGGAATATTAAAATGAGAGAAATTATATCATTGGTTGTGAAAAGAAAATAACTATGAAGTCTATATCATTCATTGGTTTGCTGAAAGGGATGAAAAGCCAAAATGTAAACAATTCGTCCTACTTTGTTCTGGGACTTTGTTCGCTTCCCCTTCACTCCGCTCTAATATCTCTCCACTAACCTTGGCTAACAGATAACAATATAAGCTTTGCTAGGTGCTTTGCTTGTCTGTCTGGGAAGGAAGAGGGAGAGAAAGGGGATAGCTTTGAGCCCCTTCTGAGCAGTTTCTTTGCCTGGGAGGGAGTTTGGATTTCTGTAAATATATTGTATATATATGATTGTAAATTTTGTTTTGCTGTAAATACAGCTTCATCTTACTTCCAAGTGTCCGAGCTGGTCTGGTAAATTTCAGTAGTGTGGGAGAGGGAAGTTCCTAACCCTAACATTATTGTTAACTGTGAACAGAAGTCAACTATTATGATATTTGCACAGAGAAAGATGAAATTAAGGTATTTCAGGCTTTTTTTCTTATATCATCTAGAAATTTTGATTTCATATAATACATGGATGTTGAGAACAAGACACAGACTTTATCAAAGTGTTTATCTTTCATGTGGTGGTTGTTGACTGGTTCAGTCCTGCACCTAAATCTATAAGAATGCAAACTTCACTGGAAAAAATAGACTTTAGTTTTAGCTGTGTATTATCTAAAAGCAAGTGATAGATACAGAACTCTGGTGCATGAAAATGCTTAAAAAGAAGACTCTTCTGAGACTAAATCTTAGATAAGGATAATCCAGAACATTATGTGTCTCACTTCTCTTTCTACTATGGACATATCATGGAAATATTTTGGTTCCTTTTTGTTATTTGGACTTCAGGATGTCAAAATTACAGTTAACTTATTTAAAAAGGAAAAAAATAAAAACAAAACAACCCACCATCTCTGATTTGACTAAAGCTCTTAGAAGTGCAATCCCACGCTCTGGGTCAGGTAGGCTTTGCTGCAATCTGCTGCTGCAGTTGATGCGTTTCGGATCCTGTCCTCAGAAGCTTGTCATTTTAGAATTATTTTTTAACCAATTCTTAAAAAATGTTTGTCAAAGAAACAAGTTGGGGGAGCTACTTGATGGAACAATAGACAGTGTTGTGTAAATATACTGTAGCTGAATGTTGTAAAATACTGTCAGCTTTGCAGAATGGTAGAGGCCCACACCACTGAGCAAGACTCATTAATAATGGTGAAGTGTCCATATAGTGCTTTGAAAATGAGAATTTTGCCCTCTTTTTCTGGGAGTAAATTAGGTCACAGTGTTCCCAGAATTTACATTTCAATTAAAAATCCTAATAATAACACATTGTGCTTATAGTGAATGATTCCTTCTCTGGGAAAGATGATATCTCCTGTTACTTTGTTAAAGAAAAGCCCCTTCATTCCAAAAGGCCACACATCAGTAGTAAGAACTCTTCTTCCTTGTTTGTCTTCTTCAGTTAACCTAAACCTGTGTGAGGGTAATACACTGTAATCAGACCTCAGGCTTTCACTGTCTGGGTTAGATATGTTTGAATTTGTATATTTTGGTCTCTAGAGGGTTTTTTGAAATATAAAAGAAAACAAAACTTTTCTTTCTTTTAAGCTCACTCACACCTGAAAAATTAGACAAATGGTCTTTTTCTCTTAAAAGGAATTGTTCTTTTTGTGTGGGGAGGAATTACTCTTAAAAAATACTATACAGAGCAGCTCATGCTTACAGTCTCCCCTTTTCTTCACAAAGGTCTGCAAATTCTTCATTAAAATGCTATTATCTCTGAGCCACCAAAACCTCTTTTTCCTGTCAGCTGCAAAAGAAGAATAATGTCAATCGCCAGTTTTATTAGTTAGATTTCTCTGCTTGTGCACTTTATTTGCAAAACAGCCACATTCACCATCTGCTATTGTTTCTCCTAAAGTGCAGTAAGCGTTTTAAACAAACTTTTCAAAGTAATCACTGAGTTTAGAGATACAAATAGTAACTGTCCACGAGTGTAGGTAGTGTCTGTGAGATTGAACAGTAATTTATAGTAAAAAGGTTTGATTAAGTTGCCTGTTTTCTGCTAAAATTGTAGTGAATTACAATCATAGCTATTCTGTCGGAATGAAAGAGATTCCAGTGGGGTTGTATTCATGCATGTGTAACGACTCTTAGAGACCTCAGGTGGACACCTAAGAACTCAGCCAAGTAGTCTGTTACCACCTTTTTAAGGAATGATAAGTAATTTTGTGGCCTTGCAGTGATCAAACAAAATAGGCATTAATCATCTGTCCACTGAAACTTATCTCAGCCTATTTCTTAAGCTTTTGGCTTGTAGGGAATTCCTGTTGCAGAAGAAATCTGGCTCACACAAGCTAGTTCTGTCATCTACCTGTCCTACTGTTTTCAGCTGTGGAAAATTCTGCTGCAGAGCTCTGTAACTCATTTTGAGTTTTGTTTCATGGACAGTCTGATGAAGTGTGGAAATACATGATGATACAGATGTTCTAAAGTATTACAGTCAGCAGCAATCTGTATCACAGTTGTCTTAAATAAGAAAGGTAGGTTCTTGACATGCTCAAACATCAATGAGACTGGAGAGCAGCTGGCAGATTTTTTTTATTATTATTTTATTACACAAGATTTTCTTTTCTATGTTTTTAAGTCCCTGTTGCTAAATCACACTTCTGACTCACTGAATTATCTTTTAAGGCACTTTTCAATTTGAGATTTAAAGTATCTTTCTAATAACAACAATCCCTTACACGTTAAAAAAAAGGAAAAGAAAGAAAGGAAGGTACTTTTTACAAGGGCTTCATGTGATAGGACAAGAGGGAATGGATCGAAGATTGAGGAGAGTAGATTTAGACATTGGAATATTGGGAATAAATTCTTAACAGTAAGGCTGCTAAGACCCTGGAATGAGTTGCCCGGGGCGGTCATGGATGCCCCTACCCTGGAGGTGTTCAAGGCCGAGCTGGATAACACCTTGAGCAATCTCATGTAGTGGAAGGTGTCCCTGCCCATGTCAGGGGACTTGGAACTAGGTGATCTTTAAGGTCCCTTCCAACTTAAACCATTCTATGAATTTATGAATGTATGAATTGGTCTAAATTTCTTGAGCATCTTTTGAACTAGGTGATCTTTAAGGTCCCTTCCAACTTAATTTGTTTGTTTTGTTTTGTTTTTTGTTTGGTTTTTTTTTTTTTTTTCCTTTATAAGAATTAGGAATAAGGAAGTTGGTAGCTTGAGTCAGTTGTGTATATATAACATTTTTCCTTTATGTGCATATGTGTTTATGCGTACATGTACATATAATTTATGATCACATGCAGTAAAAAGGGCTAACCAGCACCCATAAATCCTCCCCATGGGCAGAGTCATGTGAAACAAAACATAACTGAGATGTTTTCAAGGACTACGTGGATCACAGTAGGAACACATCTGTCTTCTTCATTTAAAAAAATGTAATAAATGCTTCTCTAAAATACTGCTCCCTTGTTGTCTGTGTAATTTACTCTGGCTCCAGGTTTCAGACTTGCTTCTGATGGCCCATATAGCAAAAATGTTGTAGTGCCACATCAGAAGGTGATAGCCATTGTGATTTACTATGTAACTAGGTTCAAAGCAATAGATTATAAATAAAGATGACTGCAATTGTGGGTGGATTCAGGAGAGAAGAGTTCATCATTGTTTTATGCAAGACAGACTGTGGAGTAGGCCTACAAACCAAATGTGCAGAGGAATGAACAAAGGAGGAAGATCTTCTAAGGTGTAGATTGTTTTTGTGTTTGAGATGCGAAGTAATAGCAGAGACTGCAAACTCTTGGGAGAGTTCAAATGAATTTTTTTTCTTGTCTGGTTGAAACAAGTAGCCAGAACATTGGTTCAGAGAATTAATTTTCTGTTTTGATTTTAATATTCCATTAAAGCTACAGCTGGTTCACATTTCAGATTGGTGTTCAGATAATTTTAATAAATTGGAGGCAAACATCTCTCTTGAAAAGAAAAATAGATTGTTCAACTCTTTACATTTTAAGAGCCTTAGTGAAGACTGTACTCAAGATTTCTGTCCTCAAGAGTATCTCTTAATTGGCCAATGTTTAGTCATTATGAGATATTTATTCCTCAGCCTTACTAAGGCTTTCACTCGCTCTTGAAAGAGTTAATAGGAAGTTCATCCTGGATTTTTAAGTGGGCACTTTGATGTTTATAGCTCTTTGTATGTGTGTGTGCATATTCTGGATACTTCACTGAGTTATGGACTGTAATACTTTGCCACCAGTAGGATATGGTTTCCAATACAGTAGTGTCACATATTACTGGATATAACATGTTTGCACACCTGAAGGAAAATACAGAGTGGCAATGCCTATGGTAGTGTCTTCTGAGCTAGTGCTGCTGTGACACACTTCCTACCTGTAGGAGGCTGTACACTCAGGTGCACAGATGGAGTAATGTACAGGACTGACAGGTCTCTGGACAATCTGGCCTTTCCAAAGACAGGCAGTTTGCTCTTTTCATATGTTTTCATATTAATGGGAAAGAAACAGAGGCAGAAACAAAAAGAGCAAAGTTGGTAAAGAGCTGAATGATGGAGACATTGGGGAAATGATGCAATCTACTGTCTGAGGTGGTGCACTACTCTGGGCCATCTTGCACGTAAACAATGCAACAGAATTGCCACATACATTCAGTTTTCTCTGTGGTCCCAAGGCACACTCAAAGGAGAGTGACAAGAGCAAGTACTAGCAACAATTTTTCTTCAGCATACATATTTGGAAACTCGAAGTGCTCATGATGTTTTTACCTGTATGTGCAAAGTCTGTTAGAACAAGACAAAGGGGAATTTGAGTCTCACTGTAAAAACACAGTTACTGTCTTAGGGATTTGTTGTCCTTCAGTCAAGGCAGATCAAAAAAGTGGACGGTCTCTAAGCAATCAGTTTTGGGCAGCTCTGGAGATGTTACTTACTTGGAATTTTTTAATGATGGGTGATTTTTTTATGTTTTGATCTGAAAATACCACCTCTTGTGAGACTTTCATGTCATGCAAATCTGAGATCCTTCAAGTTTCACCTCTTTGTGTTTAACTAAGCCAAGAGATTGAATAGCAATTCTAAAGACCACTAAATGAAAAATTAAGATATTTACAGTTGTGACCATGTGTAAAATCTTAAAAATATGATACTTATAGCACAACATTATGTATTTGAGGAATATGCATGAAAGTATTGGGGTGTTTCTCTTGACCTTTGAACTATCTGAGTTATTCCTGCTATCTTTAAGTCATCTAAATATAAAAATTAATTTGATTTTTACCATATTGTTTGTTGCCAGTTTAACTATTAATATATCATACTTTTTGTAGGTAGATAATATATTTTTTTAAACCATGAGGAAATTCACAAACTTATCAGAATATTTTCTGGAAGAAGTTTCTATTGTCTTACGTGTAATTGTGTATTGTAATCACCTATATTTAAATCTAATGGATTTGAAATAACCTACCGGCTTCCAGTTTAATGAGAGCTAGATTAATGAAAAAAGACCTTTTACCTCAGATTGCATGACAACATTTTCAAATTGCATTCCTGAAACAGAGAATTCACTTATTCCAAGTAATTGGATGCTGACTAGGGTTAATATGTACAATGTTCTTAAATGAAAATGTTCTATTGTAAGTGGGACTGTATGATACCTGAGGCATTCTCAATAGATTTGGTTGGGCTCTGAGTTAATTATACTGCTTGCTATTTTTTGAATGAATTCAAGCATGAATTCTACACAGTAAAGATTGGGATAATTATATTCAATTCTGCTTGGTGCCCCACTGAATGAATTGACCTTTTAGATAAAACTAGTCTCTTGAGCAGGAAACCTGAAGAAAGCCTGAACAAAGCAACCAGATGCAGCTGGGGAAAAGCTTTTTTTTTTTTTTTTTTTTTTTTTTTTTTTTTTTTTTT